>PVKC010000615.1:17138-62999 GCA_004027635.1 Crocidura indochinensis | reverse complement strand
CAGAGGGGACCACTTGCTTTAGCAACCCCGGGGGGGGGGGTGGTAGGGGAGAGGATATGGGAAGTAGGATGGGAACTGAGGTGGACGGAGGACTTTTTGGTGATGGGAGTTCCCCTGATTTTATGTTAATTTGTACCTAAAATATGATTTCCAATGATATGTAACCCAACATGTTTAAAAATAAAAATTATGTTAAAAAAGGAACAAGGAAAAAAAAAGAAGAATTAGAAGTAACAAAGGATTATGCAGGAAGATCTTGGCAACTTTGATCATGATTAAAATGCAGGAATTTTCTTCATAAAAACTATAATAGTTAGCACTATTCTAGCCAATTTACCTTAGTACAAAGAATAAAAACTAAAAGAACTTTTATGACAAAAAATACTTTTATCCAATATAAAGTATTTAATAGATATACAGACTTAATGAGAAATTTTCTCTTAATCAAAACTCTTTGTTTCTGGACAATATAAACTTCAGAAGTTTTCTATGTGGCTTACCTTACTAGATCTCAATTTTTATAATTTGATCTGGAGGCAGTAGGTTTCCAAAGACTTGATTATTTCACATTCAGCAATTAATGACTTTACATTTGGCATAGGGGAAAGTAATATAATTATACTTAACTGATATTTCTGTATATCTGTTTTAAAACATGGCCAAGTTACATCCTTACCTCATACATATTTGTTGTAATTAATTTATAACTCCTTATTCATAATCTCTAAATATACTAGCACTATTACTCCTATTTTCTTTACAACTGATAAAAATAAGGTACAGTAAGAATAAATTATTTGTGTGAGAATGTAAGACATTTAAGTCTTAAGATATAGAATTAAGCTCATTCATGCTTGTTCACAAGCAGACTATTATTTATGTGTCTGTTTCTAGTTATTATTCTCTAGGCAAAAAGAAGGGTTTGGGAAGGTATTATTACATGTAAGGTATTAAATTTTCTCTTGTATTCTCAATGTTTGGAACATATACTAAACATTATGTGTTCAAGACTTAGGCTAATATAAAAGGGGAGACCTCCATCCAAACTTCAAATCAAGAGGCTGAGAGATTCATGCACACACATATTGCCTGAGGAAATTAGTCATGTTCGTAATATATTTTGCCAAGGTCTTGAAACGCTTCTCTTACTTCCCCCGATCCATGTGCACTCTCTTTTCTTCTATCAGTTGGATATTTCTAACAGGTCAGTGACAAATCAAGAGTTGTCCTCTTGTGAATGATGAATTTATTTCCTGCTTTATAGCACAAAAATCAATCAATTCCTTAATTCCCAATTTAGAGCTCTCATCTGTGAAGCAGAAATGAACCACACTGACCCAACCACCCACGACTAGGTCCTGAATCAATTAGCTAATATTTAAAGACTGCTTTGGAAATGTTGAAGTCTAAGGATTAAAAAAATAAACTGTCGTGTTGAGTTATAGAAGAAAATAAAAATAAGAATGCAAAACAAAACCTTCCTTGGAAACTTTTCAGAAATGATTGGTGTTAAATAGACTAAAGCATAATTATACTGAAGAAAATAAATATATATGAGACAAAATACAAAATTACATTATGACTTGTGAGGTGAGTGAGAAGTCATTTTAGTGGCACTTCTACAAAGACTGAGAAACAAAAAAAAGGCTAAGACAGGTTCTTGAGGAAGAAAACCACTGAGCTCAGAACCAAAAACCTGATTAAAATATTTAATTTCGGGGGCACTTTGTTTGTTTGTTTGTTTTTGGCTCATACTTGGTGGCACTCAGGGGTTCCTCCTGGCTCTGTGCTCAGCAATCTCTCCTGTCTGGTTAGGACGACCATATGGGACGCCTGGATTAGAACTACTGTCTGCCATGGGTTGGATGTGTGCAAAGTAACAGCCTACTGCTATGCTATCTCTCCGGCCCCAAATATTGAATTACTTTTTAGCCATGCTACTAACAGTCCAAATCTATATTTCTCTTCTGAAAATGCTGCTTCAGTACTAAATGTCTAGTAATCTTTCTCTTTATCTCTCTTTCCACATAAGTTGCTCTCACACTCTTTTCACACTCTTTTTGCCTCTCTTATGTTCTATTGTATAACTGTATAGCTGTATAGTGGAGTAGTAATATAGAAATTTAAGATAAAAATATAAAAAAATTCACCAATTATTCAAAATCTTTTATTTGGCTACTGGACACAAAATAATTTAACTGTTTTTAACACAGTATCCAAAATAATTAAAAGATCCTAGCCCTTCACCCTGCACTAGAGAAGAGGGGCATGAGGAGGAGGGAGGGTAGATCTCTGGCTTCTGGTTCTATACCTAATCCTTTTCTGTTCTAGAGAAATATTCTTGCCAAAATGGGGGTTGGGGAGACTCCAGGCAGAAGGCTTTCTACGTAACTTGGGTGGTGCTGAGAGTTGCTGAGTTGCACTGGGCAGTCACTGGCAACTTTTTTTTCTCACTGGTCTCCATTTTCAAAACTGTGTGGGGCTAGTGCCCCCATGTGTACAGTAAATATTAATAGTGTTCCCTATGATTATTGTATGTTTTGCATATGCAGAATGTCTATCTTGTATTCTGCCCTTGCCCACCACCCTACAAGTTTATTTCTAGTCCTGCACTCCCTCATCCCCAACCATCATTACCCCATATTTACCCTTTTTACCTTCAGTTCTTGGCTCCTCAAGAGGCAAATCATTGTTCACACACAACCAGCAGCCCAACTGCACCCTAAATGATAAGATAGTATTTCAGCCTGAGAAGATCCCAGTACACAGTTGCTATTGACCTACTCTCAGAGACCTTTGTTTCTCCTCCTTCCTTCATTGTAGACTTTTGTTTGGTAAGAGACTTGATTTCTAAGAAGTTATGGCTCAGGCATCTTTCCTGATATGGTACGGTCGTCAGTCGGTTTTCACACCGCACAGGCCAAATCAAAAACCAAAGTGGTCCACCAAATTTAACACCACCCAACTATTTCAAAAGACATAAAAGGGACATGTATATATCTTTTGAATATCTTATACGTATTTCCTTAATAGCTATAACTCTTATTAAGTATTCTCTTATACAGAGATGATTTTCCCCACTGTTTTGTCTCTTCTTCTTTTTATGATATGTTAAACAAGAAATTCTGGTAGAAGAGTCCCTCAGTTTAGAGCTTATGTTAGCACCAAATTATGGGGATTGTTATACTTGTTCCAGTGGCCGCCATATGCACCAATAATAATGTATGGCATCTTTCTGCTTTTGCAGAGGCACATTAAAATGAGAAAATACTATACATACAGAAAAGTTCTTATCTAATAGAGATAGGAACACACAAATCTTGTAATTCAGTGGGACCTTACATCCTGAACATTGTCATAGTGATCTGGCTCAGGCCTCAGAAGAACGGACAGTGTCCATTCACCCTGGAACCAGGAATGCCATCTACAAAACAAACACAGTTATCTATAATATCACCTGGAAGCAGTCCTCTATCAGGGAAGACCCTACCATGACTCCAGCATCAACCTACTCAAAAAAGACTTCTCTTAACACCAGAAGAATTAACAACAATGACCTGCTTTCAGGACAGGGCTCTTTGCATTGCCCTCTAATCGTTAGGTGAGACTAGAGGACACTCCACATCATCCTGACTTCTATGTAGGATATGCACAGATTCCAGGATATTTAACTACAGAAACCTGGCACCAACAACTGCCAGTTGTGTGGGAAAAAAGTGTGTTAGCACTACAGACAATGACTTGGATGGACAACCTAGTGTGTCTGGAGCCTAGAGTTGGTCTTATGCCAGAAAACTTCTGGGGTAAGGTCTCCTTGTATTTAAACCAAGGCTTTCCCTTTCCATGTCCCCCATAGTTTTGCTGGGCCTATGCAAACAACAGTTACCACTCTAACACCATTTTACTGTACTTCTTTAACTCTTATTCTTAAAAAAAAGAGAGAGAAGAAGAAAAGCTTATTAAAGCTTCTGCTGTGCCTTTAATGAGTTAATTGGTCCTTCAATGATTTTCAAACCTATACTTGCTACTGAACTTTTTCTTTCTCTTCCATGTCATAGTCTTTCTATATTTTAATAACTTTGCCTTTGTTCTTTCTGAAACAAGTGTATGATCAATTGTCTCAACTGTGTGATATATTTTTAACTAAAAAGAAAAAATAGCTTACATAAATTTTCCCAATCTTCTCAGTCATAAATGTCAACATTTTCAGTAATGTCACTACCTTTATTCCATTTTCCTGGGTATGTTATCTTAACATTCACCTCTCAAGTAAATTTCTCCTATATTTGTGTGTATATACAATGAATACACATAAATAAGAATGATACTTACAGTGACTGACATAGACTTTAAATGAGTATTTTAAATTTGAAATAATATGAAATGGAGGAATGAAGATAGAAACAGGAGAAAGGGGAATAGAATAGAATATAGTGGAACAAGAGAGAGGAAACTGAGCCAAATTTTATGATATGATAATATTTATTTATATTTTTGAGAAGGTGGGGCCATAGCCAGTAGTGTTCACTGTTTGTTCCTAGCTCTGAGATCTGTGATCATTCTTGGCAGGGCTTAGAAGACCATATGAGATACTGAGCAAAAAAACTATATGGGTCACATGCAAGACAAATGCCCTATCCTCTTTATTATTGCAATGGCCCAGATAATTTCCTTTTAACTTAAGTAAAAAATATAATAAATATTGAATCATATTAAAATTATTCAAATTTTAAGAGTTTATTATGGTTAACCTCTTAACAGTATGAGTAAAGAAAATTGAAAGTACTAATTGTCATATATTCACACAGGCAGTAAATGACCAAGCTACAAATTTTGTTCAGGAAGTAGTCTGAGTTATAGCAAAGGAAATGATTATAACCTTTGGAGGGATAATTTCTTAGCAGTGATCTTGAAATATGGATAAGAACAAGGAATAAGAGCTTTTGTGGATTCTAATATAAAATCATGTTTGAGAAGTTGTGTATTAAAAATTTGAGTCACTGTCATATTCTATAGAATATATTTCTATATACTACAGTTCTTCCTTTTTTTTTATTTAAATTTTTTGTTTTGTTTTTTTGGCCACACCAGATGATGCTCAGGATTTACTCCTGGCTATGTGCTCAGAAATCACTTCTATCTTGAGGGACCATACGGGATACTGGGGAATCAAACTGAAGTCTGTCCTAGGTTAACGTGTGCTAGGCAAACACCCTATCACTAGCGCCACTGCTCTAGCCCCATTATTTAAATTATTTAAATAATATGTATTACATGGTTGACACAGTTGACCAAGATATATTTATTTCCAGATAAGTGAGAGCAAATTTATTTAAAAAAAAAGAAAAAAATATATTTTTTTACTACTGTTCTAAAGTATTTGTTTAATAACAGCAACAAAAAATACACTCCACTGTACTATTGTAAAGCAATATTCTCGATTTGGTGACCATTGTAATATACAATACAAAGCAATTAATTTCCTCAGAAATCTGAGAAGCAAACCCAACGTGACCATTTTTTAAAATATCTGTTTTTCAAAAAATAGAAACACACGGAGAGAAAAAATATTTTTAAAAAAGTACAGTGAAAAACTATTTTTTAATATTTATTTTGAACAAAGTGGATTACAAATCTTTCACAGCAATTTCTTAGCTACATAGTGAGATTGAATCAGGGGCATTCCCACCATCAATGTTGTCCTCCATCCACCCCTGTTCCCAGCATGCAGCCCATATCCCCATCCTTTATAAAAATTATTGAATCTCCAATGAGGTCATTCAGGCCTTGGCAAGAGGTTTAGTACCATTTTGTCACTAATTGACCATTTTGTTATTTCATTTGCTTCTAAACATTAAGTGATCTAAACTACATATTGGATCTAAATTGATGTGTCCCAATGGGGGTGACAGCATCAAACAAACGAAGTTGTAACACAGCTCCATTTGTGACCACATAGTCAAGGAATTCAAAGCATGGTTACTGATACTGCAGCTTTTGTGGGGCATGTTCTCAGTTGTCTGGTCTCCAGGAAGTAGTGGTAATTATGGGTGGACAAGGAGTGGCTTCAACATGGCAGGGGATAACATTTCATAAAACAGTGACTGAAATACTGACAACAAACATTAACCAACAAAATCAAGAAGCTGAGAAGATGTAAAACAAGATTAGCTAAAATAAATTATATCAGTGCTATTAATATTTTAAAAATAATGATAAATAAAGTAACTTATAAATAGAAGAAAACTATCAGAATATCAGCATATACAACAAAATAAGTATTTTAAATTACTAAAATATTTTAACCTAGAATTGAACATAGTTAAGTAGAAATCAATAATAAGTAGAAAAGTTGTAGAGATAGGATAGTTTAGAAGTGCATTTGCCTTGCACACAGCCAACTACAGTCAATCACCAGCATTCTTACTCTGATCTTCACCAAGACTGATAATTGATCTCAGAGCCAGGAATAATCCCCGAGAACTGTGAGATAAATAAAATAAAACAAATAGGACAGAAAACGAGGGTAGGGGACAGATACATTTAAATTAAAGAAAAAATAAAACAATTTTTTAGTAGATGACATACTCTAAAGTTAACATATGTTTGAGACTTTATAAATAAACTGAAAACTCTAAGAAGGAAGCCATTAAGAATCTGAAATAAAGAATTTGGTAAGCAAAATTCTAGTAATTATGTTAGCTTTGTTTCACTTTTTGAGTATTATAAATTAATAATAAAGAAAAAGTATGACATGAATTTATATAATGCTAATTGATAATAATTACAATACAAAGGTGAAAAATAAGATAAATATATAAAATTCACTCAAATTGGTAGTTAATTGCTGACAAGAATACAGTATAGTAAGTTTGAATACGCATTTTACTAACTAGAAGAAGCAAAAAATCTTTAAACAGATACTAAACATCATGAAGTCTAAACTAAATGATATATTCATAAAACCTCAAATAAAATAAGAAAATATATTAAAGCTTACAATAAAAGAAAACCAAACAAATAAAAACATGTGAGTCCTATCCTCTCCATTTATAATAAAAACTAGATGAGGTTAAAATGGTATAAATTCCAGAGAGGTTAACATTAATTGTGTGGGTTAAATTAAGTGTCACAACTAAAAAAATGTTTACAAACTAACTTGAATTAGTATAAATCCAGTGAATAGAGAAGGGTAAAAGCAACATTTACCAAGCAAAGATAAACAAAATAAATCACAAATAGGTTATTATTGTCAGATAAAATCAGGCCTCATAAAAATACAACTAGAAAATGGTGAACCACTTTATTTTAATAATAGGGCAAATCAATTAAAATACATAAATATTAAATAACAAGTTATTCTTTACATTTCATAAAAGCCAAGTTGACAAAACTGACTGAAAATACTGAGAGGAAATTAATGAATGTGCACATAAGGATTGGACATATCAACACTGGTAGATATATCAACAATTAATAGATTCAAGTGTTCAGAAGACTTCATTACTGAACTCAACCATCATTCAACTATAAAAATGGTATGTCTGTGTTTTTGTAGTTGGTCATGTTAAGGTACAATGTATAAATATTTTTATTTTGTGCTATTTCTAAACTTGTTGGTCATATTATATTTCAATGATAGAAACACATGTAACAAGCTGTTTATGTCTACATGTTGTTGAGATTTTCTAGAATCAATTGGCTGACTTTTACAACTGTAATATTTCTCCTTCTACATCTTTGGTCATTCCCTTGCCAACCTTCTAGAATCATCCATTTCTCTCCATCATCAAGACTTGTGCTTCTAAAGGATAACTAAGCTTTAATGTTCATGTCATGATATTTTGTGCTTCTCAGAAAGCTCACTCTAATAATTTACAAAGATATTACTCCCTAGCAGTGTTCACTGCAGTAAAGAATTGTCTTATAGACATGCTCATTCTTACAGATTATTTACTGTTTCCAAGGTAGCATCACTCCCACAGTCACCACACTAAGTCAGGTGTCAGCTTCTGTTCATTCTCCTCCCTCCTTAAACACTTGTCTTAGCTATTTTCTTTCTACAAACCTCGGAATGTTATTGATGTCAAGACTAAGCACAGTACTGCTCTATTATTACTAAAATGATTTAATTTTATTTGTATAAATACACATAAAAAACTGAACAGCTTACTATATTGAAAAATTTATTTTAAGATATAATCTAATACTTGTCAATATATTTAAGTTCAATATTTCAAGTAGAATTAGAGAAAAATGGCAATATGCATATATGTGCCATTGTTATGACATTTTATGATCCTTAACCTGTATAGAAATCGTAAAAAATGAGGCAGCTCCACAAACTCATTCTATTCTTGAAAGATATGTATATTGAGCTGTGAAAAATCATGTGTATAATATCCCCTCAGCTGAAAATGGCAAGCTCAAGAGGAAAGGCAGACCAAGTTCCTATCTTTCTGAACCCATGCCGGCTCACACACCAACCACAATTGCTGCTTCACTAATGACCCAGCTTTACCATTCAATTGTAGAACTCCACAGAAATGTCAAACCAACCAAAATTCTAGGTATGCTAGTATTTAGACTGACATCTCCAGACAATTTTGTTTTAATGCAGGCCCTGCACACCCTTCCTGTACTTTTGGAAGCCCTGGCAACTTAAATCATACCCCCCAAAAGCTGCAATATTAGCTATAGGTCTGGTTAACCTCAGGATTTAGGTAACTCAACAATTTTTTTCAGCACTGTCATCCCAGTAGGAACCCTCAGTTTGGATATCAACATGGATTCAAAGCCACTAATTTTCAGAAACAGAACAGCAGAAAATAAACTAGCAACAAATTTCTTAGCATACCTTTCAGCAATGATTTAATGACTTTACTGAGAGATACATTATTTTTCACATATTTTCTTATTGTGTTGCTTAAAATAATTTTATTATCGCTTTCCTGTAAATAATCAACATGAAATATATTATTGTATGCCTGCCAAGGTGGTACAGGTTGGAATGGGCAGGCATTTGGACAATGGTGAGGTAATTTTACACTGGTTGTAAAATATGGCTAAGCAAAATTTATTATAAAAATGTATATGTAATACCTGGTTTTTCAATAAGATGATTTATTATAAAATGTAAGAAAAATTCTCTGGTGTGAATCCCCCAAAGATAAAACTCAGTTACTGAAATGATAGGTCATGATCATATATTCATTCATTAAAGAATAAAGGTTCAAATCAAAGTAGCGTGGGAGCTAAGTATGTTTTTTTAAGAATTATGTTTTCTCAAACATTTTACTCATTATTTCTATAAACTGAGTACTTCTAAACTTTATCAAAAGTAATGAAGTTTTAAAAATACAAAGAGAGATATAGATAGATAGATCTTAGGTACAACCTAATGTATATGACCAAACCTTTCTTTCACTAAAGATGTATATATATTTAAATATACATATACATATATAGGAAGATTATATTAAAGGTAGATAAATTTATAGACAGATATGTATATAAATTTAATTTGTAAAGTAAATTTTATATTGTAATATGAATTTGTAAATTTGTTCATTAGAGAATTTAATCTATATTTTTCTTTCTTCAACAATCATCTTATAATTATATATGAATTATATTTATATTTGCCTTATAAATAAGTCAGCTTTAAAAATTACACAAGTGTCATGATTTATAATTTTGTTCATTTTTGAGTTTCAGGCATAAAATGATCCTGCACAAATACCACAAGGGTCAACCTCCCTCAATCAGTGTTCTTTGGATCAATTTTGGTCCAAGTATCTTTTGCCATATAAAAACTTTTTAATGTCATATAGTCCCATCTGATTATTTTTGTGCTTGTTATTTGCCTCTGAAATGATGATATTGAAAAAATATTAAGGTACGGATCTTTGAGAGTTCTGTCCATGTTGCCATGTTTTTCTCAATGTAATTTATGACAGCTTACCTAATCTCTAGGTCTTTGATATATATTAATTTGATTCTTGTATATATATGTGATCTGGATTCAGTTTCATTTTTGAAAGTGGTTATTCAGTTTACACAACCCCATTTAAGGAATTTCTTATATTCAACTTTTTATACCTAATTCCTTTGTCATAGATTAAATGTTCATATATTTGAGGATTTATTAATGAGATCATAGCTCTGATCTATTGTGCTGACAGTATATCTATAACCTAGTACAATGTTGTTACACATGATTACTAGAGTTTTAGAGTGCATTTAAAGGTTTTATCAGGGAATTCAATACATGCCAACTTATTTTGTTTTGTTGTTGTTTATTTTTGTTTCTTAAGCTACACCCAACAGGCATAAGGGACCATATGGGATGCTGGAGGGTGGGGGGCTCAAACTCAAGTCAACTGTGTACAAAGCAAACACCCTTCCCACTGTGCTATCACTCTAGCTCCTCTACTTCTTTTTATTCAACATGACTTTGGTTACGCATGGGTTTTATGGTCTGTTGTGTTTGTTCTAATTCCTAGATGAATGCAATTGGGGTTTTGGTAGGAATGGCTTTAAAATTGCATAGGACCCTTGGAATGGTAAACATTTTAACAATATTAATCCTTCTACAATCTATGAAAATATGGTACTTATTTCACATTTTTTTGTGTGTCACTTTGTTTTATTAATAAATGACTTAGTGTGTCCATGGTACAGGCCTTTCAAACCCTTTGATAAATTGATTCCTATGCATTTGAGGTTTGGGGGCACTATTTTACATTAAGTAGTTATTTTTATCTTCTAGTTTATTGCTTGTAAATAGAAAGGTAACCAGTTTTTGTTTGTTTGTTTTGGGGCCACACCCAGTGGCGATCAGTGGTTACTCCTGGATTGGAGGGGAGAGGGGAACCTTAAGGGACTCCTGGGATTGGATCGAGGTCTGACCTGGGTCAGCTGCAGGCAAAGCAAATGCCCTACTGCTGTGCTTTCCCTCCGGCCCAGGTAATCAGTTTTTGTGAAATGATGTTTTAGTCTATGTCTTTGTCTATAGAATTTTAACTTTGGAGCTAGTTTAGCCTGACTTTAGCCTTTTAAGGTACACATTTAGAGGTTGAGGAGAGTATTCAATGGATACTGCATATCCATAGAAAGTATAAGTCTTATTTAATTTCAAATCTTGTATAGCTCTCCAAGCATCACTTCTAGGACTAACAATACTGCTGAAATCCTGGAATAAATTTGGTGGAGCCAGAGCATGGATTGAAGACAGCTGATCTTTTCTGGGAAAATTCTGCCAGGAGTCTACCTGAATCCCTGTACAGTGCTGGGTTTGATCCCTATAAAAAAAATAAGGCATACATTTATGTAATTGCTTTTTCATTTTAAAAACTACTTAAAGGGGCTGGAGTAATAGTACAGTAGGCAGGATGTTTGTTTTGCATGTAGCCCGCTGGAGTTCAATCTCTGGAATGCCTTATACACCTGATCATATAGCAGGAGTAACTGCAGCATTGCAGGGTGTATCCCAAAAAATAAAAAAATATACATTTTTTTTATTTTGGGACTGGAGATAGAATACAGTAAATAGGCATTAATTAGACTTGATGTGGCCAATGTGGATTAGATCCTTAGAATACCATTTAGTCCCTTAAACCATAAAAATTAACCCCGGGGGCCCGGGAGATAGCATGGAGGTAAGGCGTTTGCCTTTCATGCAAAAGGTCATCGGTTCGAATCCCGGTGTCCTATATGGTCCCCCGTGCCTGCCAGGAGCAATTTCTGAGCATGGAGCCAGGAGTAACTCCTGAGCACTGCCGGGTGTGAACCAAAAACAAAAAAACAAAAAAACAAAAAACAAAAAAAAAAGATTAACCCCAGAGTACAAAGTCGGGAGTAAGTAAGCTTTGTATATAGCCATGTATGGCGCAAAATATAAAAAATTAAAACTATTTATATTTGGATAAATTTTAGATATTTTTATTACTGATTGTGTATTACTCTTATGGTTTTTCATGCACACTTGCAAAGAATTTCAACCCTTCACTTATCACCAATGTACCCACTTTCCTCCTCTAAGGACCTCAACATTCCTTCCTCTCAAATACAACCAACTCATTTGTGCAGTCCTGTTGTGTTGTCCTTGTCCTGTTGCTACCATAGTCTGAATCTTTAGTTCTCATATATGAGTGAGATCATTCTATATCTATCTCTTTTCTTCTGGCCAACTTTACTCAGCATAGTATATCCTAGTACCATCAATTTTTTTCTTTACATGTGACAGACCACTCTACTATATTGTTGGTTAATTTTCACAGGCATAGGTTTGGTTTCCTTGGATATATTTTCTTTTAATGTCTTTATTTAAACACTGTGATTACAAACATGACTATAGTTGGGTTTCAGTCACAAAAAGAACACCCCTTCACCAGTGTAACATTCCCTCCGCCCACACTCCCTGCCTGTATTGAGACAGGCATCCTACTTCTCTCACTCATTAACACTGTCATGGTAGTTGTTAGTGTTCTAACTGCACTCACCCTTCCCTGAGGTGAGTTTCACTTCCAAAAAAGCCAACTCAGACCTCTATCTAACACCAGGCACAAAGGCCAATCCAAATGGATTAAAGACCTGAATATAAGACCTGAAGTCATAACGTATATTGAACAACACGTAGCACAAAACATTCCATTGAGATTAAAGGCATCTTCAAGGCTGAAACACCACTCTCCGTACAAGTGAAAACAGAAATAAACAGATGGGACTATTTTAAGCTGAGAAGCTTCTGCAACTCAAAGGAAATAGTGCCTAGGATACAAAAGCCACTCACAGAATGGGAGAAGCTAGTCACCCAATATCCGTCAGACAAAGGGCTAACTAATATCTAAGGTATACAAGTTACGGATAGAACTTAATAAGAGAATGTACCATCCATTTTGCTGCAAATTGTATGTTACTGTTTTTATTTAGAATTGCAGAGTATTTATATAGGTATATATACTATAACCTTTTGGTCCATTCATCTATAGTTGGATATTTGGGTATTTTTATATCCTGGTACTAAGTGTAGAAATGAAGATATGTATCTACAGTATCTCTAATTAATGTTCTTTTGGAATTAGCTGACAGAAATGGTATTGGTGAGTCATATTGGTGAGTTCTATTTCTACTTTGGGGGGATAGATTATTCTATTGATTTCCACAGAGGCAGAAACATTATATTCCCATAAACAGTGGCTGAGCATAATTTTCTCACCATTAAACCTGGCATCATTTGCTGTTTCTAGACTTTTTGATATATACCATTATATATACCATATTTGATATATACTATTATCACTAGCATGAGATGATACATTAATGTTGTTTATATTTACATTTATTTAACCACTAATTATAATGACATTTTACATATGACTGGTGGCCTCTTTCAGAGTCAAATGAAATGCATGTCTTATTTGGAAAGTGTCTGTTTATCTGCTCATTAGATTTTAAGTGGGGTCATTAGATGTTTTTGTTGTTGAATTTTGTGAGTTTTTCATAGATATTGGATATCAGCTATTTACATGTTAAGCACATATTTAATATTATAATGATAAATTCTCTTATAAACACTGACTGATCTATTTTCAAGAAATTTTCTTTTCATTTTTAAAATCAATAGTATTTTGTAATTTCCCATGTCTTCTTTTTTGACCTATGTACTATTTTAAAAGATAATAGTTAAACTTTAAACGGTACTTTTTAAATACTTTTAGCAGTTTTTTTTATTCCTTCCATTAAGATAGAAAATGTACTTTGAAAGTTCAAAGACTACATTTTTCCAAGTTTGTTTCAGAAGTCAATTTGTTTTTTCTTGACAGATATTTTATGTGCACTTAAAATAATGTGTGTTTAGATATTATAAGGTAAAGTGCACTATAATTACTCATTAGGTACATTTTTCTGATAGTATTTTTAGCTTTATTTGTTCATATTGATTTTTATAATATGTACTATAATAGTTTTAGAATGTCTACCAATAATTTAAAGGTTCATTTATGATTTCTCCAACTTTCAAAATGAATTTAATGTTGATTATAATAGAAAATTCTGGTCACAAAAACAGCAATAATTTTAAACAATAATTTTCTTAAATATACTATGTAATGGTAATAAGCTAACTATGTGTATGATATCATTTGTTATTTTATTTGGTTGTATTGAGGACACACTCCACTGTACTTAATTCTTATTCTGCTCTCAGTGATCACTTCTGGGTCATCAGAGTGCAGGGATAAACCAGGGTCAGCTTCATGCAAGGCAAAACCTTATCCACTTTGCCTTAACCCCTGTACTCTGATCCCAATGATATAATTTAATCTCTGAGTATTGTCTGAAATATATACTTGATTACATAACTTAAGATAAAATCCCAAAGGTTCTCTCACACAACGTATGCCAGTTTTCACAATTACATATACCTGTATTCACATACCAACATATATAATCACAAATACATATAACCAGGTTGCTCAATTTAACCATAAAACATTACCAAATGCTATTTTAGGGATTAAATTAAGTTTGCATTAAATTTGACAAGGTATCATTTTAGTGAACCTATACTAATAAAACAAAACTTAAAAATATGGCATTTTTATACATGAAATAGAGAAAAAATAATGGCAAATTGGAGGGATTAGAAATATGTGATGAACATATATACCATAATTAGCTCTTTACAAAAACAGACCTCCCAGGTAGCAACTAGTAATTTCATGAACCTGGAATATTATAACAAATGCCCAAGTTTCTGAAAACACCATGATTAAGAAGAATTGAAGTGAATTCTTTTTATAATTTCCATAAAAGATCTTGAACAAATAGTATCTTGTTTTAACAGGTATAACTTTTTAAAAAAATTAACTTCAGAACTATAACTAGTAAGTAGAGGTCACTTTCAATTCAGTTTTGATAATCTGCTCTATGTCAAACAAAGACCACTATTAAATATAAATTATATTTAAATAATTTGCATACTTAACTCAACCTACTAAGACTCAAACATCCTTATTTTATTACTCTATTCTAATATAAAATGGAAAATATCCACAAATTGTTAAATTCTCAAGTGTGAGTTTTGTTATTATCAACCATTTTTAGTTCTTTATACTTATCAAATCATCCAGTACCACACAATCAAGATCCAAACATGCATCTAACTAGAGTTTCAGAAAGTAAAATCTCATTAAATTGATTTGAATCTCAAATCTGAAGCATTCCCTATGCCCCTCAGATCTTAGCAGAAAAGGATTTTAATGAAGCTTGCATAAATCAGAGTGGCATTATATGGTCTAATGCTTAACTAATCCTTAATTGTACAGTACTTTGAAATTTAATGGTCATCATAGAGCATTCCATCAGTATTAAAACGAACCAGGGAGGATTACAATAGACAAATGAATCAGAAAAATGTGTATAACTAATGTCAAAAGTGGCATTTTTGCTTCTATCTTCCTTTGGGAGGTTTTGCAATCAAATTACAAGTGGGTCTATTGTTCAATTGTTTTTGATATTTTTCTTTCCTTTTATTGTTTGCTGACTTGAATTATCCTTTGTTAATTCATGGAACAATGCATAAAAATCAATCAAATGTTTTATATATACAAGGACAATATGGCTATAAAATTAAGTCTGAAAAGGCAATCTAACTTGTCTCCTGATAAAAAGGCCTTTAAATATTTTAGGAAGAATACACAAAGGGAATATAATGCAATGAATGACATCAATAACAAAATTTTATCATTCTATGCCATAAATCCTACTGCTTCTAAGTTTTATAAACTGACTTTAAAATAGTGTTTGCTGTGGTGGATTGTACCTTGTAGTATTCAGAGATTACTCCTGGCTCTGTGCTCTGAAATTAATGCTGGTTGTGTCTGGAGATTTTGGATATCAGGAATTAAACTCAGGTCAATTTCATGAAAGTCAGCACCTATAATGCTTCTAGGACTTCTCTCCAGTCCTAGAATTAATCTTAATTTAATTCATCAATCATTTATTGAGCTCTTCCCAAAGCATGACCTAAACACTGTGTTTCATTTGTTTACTAATTTATGTCCTATATTTCTAAAGAACAAAGATATTTGGTATTTTCCCTATATGAATATATGTAAAAGACACTCAAATTTTTCATCAACCTTCTCAGTTCAAACCAGATGCTTGCATAGATGTATTATGTTTGTTACCAATATAGACACAGATATGGATGTATGTGGGTAGGTCTGGAGTGTATAATGTTGAATTAAGTTTTTTTGCAAGTAAAGGAACAGATACAGAATTATCTCTCTCCTATGTTATATATACATAAATATATCCCATATATTATATAGTTCTAGTCTAAAGAACTGAGCTTAACACATGGTATATGGGCAGGGATGAAGGTTGATTGCAACATTGTATTCACTAATCTATATCAATTGTATCTATAAATTTATATCAATAATACTGTAAATAATGGTGACTAACATTTAAAAATATAAAAAGTGATTATTCAGGAAATCTACCTACCATTTGTCTCATATTTTCTTCTGTCACCAATTAGGATAGATAATATAGTCCTGCTGTGACTTCTTACTTGATTATGATTTTCTTCAGAAAATGAAATGTAAAGGGAAAGGACATTAGTAAAAACTTGCACATGTATGTTATTTTTTGTTTTTCCTATGTTCTTACACTACACAAATGAGGCATAAATTTGTTGCAGCCCCTACACTGGCACAGTGAGCCTCAGCTTTTTGAATTAAAATCTTTTTATAACCTATAAATTATTGTATTGAGCCCAATTGACATAAGTCTAATGAACAATAACCTTAAATCAAGGAACTCTTTTGAAGTGTTGTTGACGATGTCTATGGTTTTAAGTATATCTAGCACATGTATATATGTATCTAACATATGTATAGTTGATTAATATATCTTGATATTTTATTATATGTTTAACTTTGTACTTTTCTTGACCTATTTCCATTTATTACAGTTTGACCATATCTTACCTTTAAAATCAATGCCATTTACAGGAATATCTATTTTTATCCCTGTATCTGATGTACAAACATTTTAGTATTTGGATTCCATCTTCACCAGTGAAAACTCTGTTCATAGGTTTTTTGGGTCATGATCTACTGATTAGAATCTTTCACCTTATTTTAAATTATGTGCAGTAAAAGTTTTAACTTTTATTCTGTCTGTGCCTGTTTTGCTTCCCTACAATAAGGCAAGTAAAGGGAAACTGTATGCTCCGATAGTCTCTTATATGAACTCAGTAAGACTAGACAATGTGTGGCATTGGAGACCATAACATCCTCTCAGTTCAGACCATATTACTTGTAGAAAGTAAAGATTAAAACAGAACAAAACCAAGGAGGTTATTTATAAGAACATTAGACTAGGGGCCCGGGAGATAGCATGGAAGGTAAGGCGTTTGCCTTTCATGCGAAAGGTCATCGGTTCGAATCCCGGTGCCCCATATGGTCCCCCGTGCCTGTCAGGAGCAATTTCTGAGCATGGAGCCAGGAGTAACCCCTGAGCACTGCCGGGTGTGACCCAAAAACCAAAAAACAGAAAAAAAAAAGAAAGAACATTAGACTAGATGCATAATCTACATTTCCTTCAACTGTTCAAGTTTAGCATAATTCCTTGAGTCTCTGATTTAACTTAAATTACTTAAATTGCTGTTTATATAAAAATCTTTAAATTAACTATAAATATGTATCTCTTTCTCCCTCTGTCCTCAAACTCATAATTGAAATTCATCCTAGCATAGACCACCCTGCTAATTATTTATGGCATATTTATTTTAGCTGCCATTATTTATCATTGGAACATTATATATATGTGTGTGTATACATAATTGTATTAATTGTTTCCCCTCTTTTATTTTAAAATGAACCTATGTCTGAGACAGTGTTAACTGGGATTCTCACCTATAATACTGGATGACAACATTTTCTCCATGTCTTCACATGGTCAGATGGTGAAAGAACTATGAACAAATATATGTATATATATGAACATGAACATGAACATATATATATATAGTGGTAATGTATGTCTGGCATGAAATTGAAGCTTTTCAAATAACAAAGAGAAAATGACCCATACCTTTAGGTGAATAGGCTTTATGACAACTCATGATTCCCACTATGGTGATGTATTTGTGGTTATTCCCAACTAGTGAACAAGCTAATTTTTATATCCAGAATATAGTAACAAAATAGCATGGTTCACCTGGAGAATTAATTTAGGGCTGGGAAAGAAATAGCAATTATTTTGATGATAATTGAATGCCTAATATTCTGTAGAAGAGGATATTTTGCCATTGTCAGTGTGTAACTCCTTATTATTAATATACACTGTTGGTTGCATCTATTACCATCTATGACACTTGTAGCATACTTCTGTTACTTATTCTAGAACTTAATCAATGAGGGTCTATTGTGGGAAAATTTGAAGCACCGACATATTAGAGGACACTGAGACTCTTTAAGCAGAATTTGATTGAACTCAGATGCTTCAAGATAATGGAGAAATAACAAAAACATACCTTTTAAAATGTACCTAGGTAACTAAATTAATGACAGTTTTTTTAAACATAATGTTTGAGAATAATTGACCACTCATGTGTAAAATAATAAAAACAACACAAATTCATAACATGCATGTAAACTACAAAATTAATTAATGCTAAATAGTAATAATAATAAAGAAAAATTGAAAATATATTATGTGACTTTGTTTGTGAAAGAATCTTAGAAAGCGGATCACAAACAAGAATGTTTCTAAATATATTCATAATTTGAACTTCAGTGTAATTAAAAACGTTTTTTCTAAAAACAAATTGCTGATTGAAGAAAATTACAAGTGAAATGTGACAAAAAAATTAGAAAATATATTTCTCTTAATCTTGAACACACAGAGTTCTCAAAACAAAAAAAGTTGAGGGAAAATATATATAGATGTTTTAAAAACTTGTGTAAAAAGTTGTGAGAATGATAAACAGACATAATTTTAAAATCATTAATCAAGAATAAAAGACAGTAAGCTATAACTGCAAATATATTAGAAAGAAAAGACCACATATTCATTGTTGATGAAAATAAAGAACATAAAACATTTATTGAAGGTACCAATCCATAATCATACAGTTCTTTCTAAACATATTTTTATTTTTTGAATAGCTTTATTTATGCATTTAAACAAGCGATCTATCTATTTTGCTTCTAATTTACATATTTATATCTTAAAGAAACAGTTTTAAAAACATGCAATAGTAATACTATCACCAAAGCTGAAGAAAGTTAAAAAACATGTATCTAGATAAACATTGACAGTCATGCAATGAAATATGTTAATTAATCAATAAAATAAAATATTTCTAAATATTCTGCAAGTAATAGCAAAAGTATTATCTTTAATTAAAGAAGTTAATACGCACAGTTTTATTTGTATATATCATACAACTGGCAAAATCATTGTTTAAAAAACGACACCATATTTGTAATTGCTTAAAGGTAGCCATAGGAACTACTGTGTAAAAATGAATGATAGTTTAGGTTGACTGAACTACTGTATGCATTGATGATGAAAGTGAGTGTATGATTCATTGTTTTTGCCTATGATTTTAGAACTGCACACTTAACTTATGAAAATTCTAAATCAATGACTATAAAATATTGTACAACTGTAAAATATAGTTTGTGTGGATATTAAACCAATCATTTAAATATTTATATTATTAAAATAAATCAAGGATAAGTAGATTTAAAGTATTGTGATTTTCAATGACTTAAATAACAAGTGTTAATGAAAATTCTGTTTCTAGAGTTTCAAAATTTGAGGAGATTTAAAATAGTGGGTTAAGTGAGAGTAGGGGGTGATAGGAAATTTTTAGAAACAATAATGAAAGAGAAGTTTCAGTTTACCCTTGCCAGCTATTGTGAGCAGTAATATTTTTTACTGTCTCCATCCTACATTTTTTAACTTTCCTGAGAATTCCTGGACAATTTTTGATAGTGGTAACAATTCCCCAAGACTAGGCTCACTGAGAGACTAATATAATAGGCAATGCCTAAATGGTCATACCCAAAGGCCTCGTATCAGCCAGGCCACTCAAGGATACTTGCATTATTTGTAATTCATTCATTTTTATGAATGAATATAATTCATTCAGTTTTATCAATTAAAAAGAGCACAGCCTCTTAAGACTTGCAAAAAGACTCAGGTTTTTATATCCCTCAGGAAAAAAAAAAAGAACAAGTCATTTAACTTAGTCCTATGCTAAGTTCCTCCTCACACAGGAATACCTTTCCCTTTAAGCTTTTATACCTATTAACTCTTAATGTGAGAATATTTATTACTGAATTTTTTATTTTTGAAAATACCAAGGAACCTGGAAATCATGGACTTACACAGAGACCTGCTATCACTGCTCCTGCATAAATAATAATAGGTGAACTATATTGAGTTGTATGAAGAGCAGAGTTTTGAGAATTCATATAAGACTTCTCTGTGGGAATCCAAGTTACATTCAGAATAAGAACAGAAAAATACAGTGAATAAGTCTGAAGATATAAAAATTTTCTGATTACAGTTTTCGAATTTAAAAGGAAAATATTTAGCATGGAGATAATACTAAAATGTATTCTGCCCTCCCATGTTTATTGTAGCACTATTTACAATAGCCAGAATTTGGAAGCATAGCAGGTGCCTGACAACATATGAGTGTCTAAAGAAACTATGACACATTAATGTAGTGGAGCACTATGCAGTTATTAGGAAAAATGAAGTCATAGATGGACATGGAGATTATTATGCTGAATTAAATGAGTCATAGGGAGAAGGAGTGACATAGAACAATCTCACTCATCTGTGGAATATAACAAAAATAAAAGAAAATTATATTTTTATACTGAATCATTTGCTTTAACATCATGATTACAAACACGACTGTAGTTGGGTTTCAGTCATAAAAAGAACACCCCCATTCACCAGTGCAAAATTCCCACAACCAATGCCCTCCATCTTCCTCCTCCCCCATCCCCTGCCTGTATTTGAGATTGGACTTTTTCTTTTCTCACTCATAACATTGTCATGGTCGTTGTTAATATATTATTTCTCTAACTGTACTCACCCCTCTTCGTGGTGAGCTTATATCATGAGCCAGTCCTTCCAGCCCTTGACTCTGGGCATTATTACAATAATGTCTTAAAATAAAATACATTATTGTAATAATATCCAAAGACAATAGAGATGAGGACCGAAAGACCAGCCCATAATCTACAGCTTACCACAAAGTGCGGTGAGTAAAGTTGAAGCATTAACCTAAGCACTGAAAACTAGCAAGGTAATGATAGTGAGAGCAGTAGAATGGCTCTCAATTTGAGCCAACTGTGAGTACTGTATCACATAGGAGTGAGAATCTAAAGTATATGGGATGAACTAGATTTATCGATATTATGGTAACAAATGACTGGATGGCCTTGCAATTTTGCACAATTATAAAATGGAGTTGAGGTCCTACAAGATGCTTTAAAACTCTAGAGGCTTCCTCTCCTTGAGCACTTGACATTGTAAAGCTAGAAAGCTATTTCCCCACAGTCACTTTGAGCTTTGGCTAATGTACCTGAGCAAAAGTTCTATAGTTATTAACTTCTAAAATTTATTTAATTTAGTTAATATCATAAAATCAATATATGGATCAAGGAAATAAAGATAGATATTAAAGATGTATTTCTATATCGGTTATCTTGATATTAAATCTTTATTTGAGTAGTCATAACTTTGTATGAAAATAGTTGAAATAAATTAAAACTTCAAGTCTTTCACTCATATTCTTTTCATTTAATATTATTCTCATACTCATTATAACTTGACTATATGCTGATTGTGTTGAGTTTTATCTTTTTTGTTGTTGTTTTTTGGCCACACCTGGTGATGCTCAGGGGTTACGCCTGGCTATGGGCTCAGAAATCTCTCTTGGCTTGGGGGGAACCATATGGGACGCCGGGAGATCCAACCCTGGTTCTTACTGCTTAGCACCACACTCTGGTCCCAGATAGTGTTGTTTTAATAAGTAAGACAACTTACTCTAAATATTGGAATATTTTTGAATGTTACTTACAATTAAACACCTTTAGAGAGTGAAATAATGCATAATAAAACCAGCATAACTTCCTGACTTAGAAACTTTGGAGATTATATACTAGTGTAGTTTCTCTCATTGGTAATATGTATTTGTAGACAATTTTAGGGCAGAGTTATAGTAGAGTAGTGCTGCTAAGACTTTTGTCATATGGCATACTATAAGTCCCCCCCGAACCCCCAAGTATGATTCCCAAATGCACAGAGTAACCAGACTAATGGTCCAAACACACACACACAAACACACACACAACACACACACACACACACACACACACACACACAAAGACAATTTCAATTATTGCAATACAGAAGGCCTAATACAGGCATACTAGTGTCCACTATAAAGAAAATTTAAATATTTATAATCTGGACCATTCCAATATGAGACCAGTTAGATTCCATTTCTTCTAGCAATAATAGTTTATCTAATTCCTCATGATTTAGCTAGAGAAGATCATTTACAGTCAACATTATAGTCATTCGTTTTGACATCTATTTGTTTTTCTTCTTAGGTTTTTCTTCCAATTGCTGTGACTGTACACACCACATTTTGTGGGTATGTGGCTCTTCAAAAATTAAACATTGATAAATATTTTAAGAATGAAAAGGCAAGCTGTTTGGAGATGACATATTTCTTTTCTTGTTTCCTGAACATTTGTTTGTCAGGAAATGAAAAGCTACAATTATTTTGACGTGACAATGGGCTTCCATACTGTTGTAGAATGCACAATTACTCTTGTCTTCAGGAATAAAAAGGGAAACACAAAAAGGTAATTAACTGGGTCTCTTTGGCAGACAAAAGGAGAATGATTCAAGAGGTACCAATGTGTAGAGGAAGTGGCTGAAAAAAAATCTCTCTACAGCATATCACACTGCTATTTCACCAGTTCCATACCTCCTTCCTTTCTGATTATTAATCTTTTTATCTTTCAAAGTCAAGGCTAAAATCCAAAGAGTCACACATGTAAGGCATGTGCTATATTTATATGGCACAACCATCACCCCTTAAAATTATCAGTTTTTAAATTGTCATTCAGACTTGTTAACTGTCATGTTATATTTCTATCATCTCAACAAAAAATAGAGTTTGATTAGGTTTTAATCATAAAATTATTTACCAGGATGGTATACAACAGAGAAGAACTAATTTCTGGTGCTTATAAGATTGTTATTAGGGGAGAGAAATAACCCCCAAACTGAGATCTCAGTCATGTGCTATTATTGTGTGAAATTCAGATATCATCTTTATGGGAATTTCAGCATACTTAAATCACTTAGGTTATCTGAAATAAAGTTAAATCTTAAAATTAAACAACTTCACATTGTTTATTGTGAATAGACTTTTTTTTAAAGGAAAATGAGTATAACTAATTTACAGATTGCAATGTAAAAAAAAGGCAGACAGGGCTTGAATAAATACAGCTATCTTCTGTCTGCAGCTATTTAACTTTGCTCAGCAAGAGTTCAGTAAATTGATTTAGTAATTTTTATCAGTACTAGCAAAAGATAAAATGTACAATACAATATGTGAGAAAATGATAGATGATAAATGGTAAAGGAAATTAATAATATTGCCAGATGAACACATATTTATTTATTAGTTTATAGAAATTTAATATCTTATTGTCATGATTGTGTCAATGAATTCTGGGGAGCATTTTATATTTTGTTAAATAAATGAGAAGAAATCAGAAGGAATAATATCTGTACTAATCTGTGTTTTTATTTTTCAGTTGCTTCAGAATCAGAAATTGTCTTTACTTCTTTTAGACCTTATCAAACTCCAATTGATTCTTTCAGGTCATAAGAATATAACAAGACAATGTGTATTAGATATGCATGCCTGATTATGGGACATGATAGATAATTGTTCATAGTTTAACATATAGCATGAAGATATCATCATGTTTGATATTCAAAGTAATCTTAATACTTTTTTAACTTGAGTACACATTGTTTTCATTAGAAATGCTCTGAATTAAGTATAGCATGACTAAACATTTTATATATGTGTAGAAGTTGCTACATTAGTTATCCAAAGCCTTCCCACTAGCTAAAAACTCACTAGTTAAAGACTCATCCCTTCTACCAGCATCTTCTTTACTTTCCCTTTAGTAAACCCCATATCTTTCTTGACTCATAGACATAGATTTGCTAGATATTTGTAATATCATTTCATTTGGATATTAATACTTCACATATGACTGAGAAATCAGGCTATAAGCTTTTGGTTATTGATTTTACTTAGTATAAATACACTGCTTTTGGCAAACTGATTTAAATAATTCTAGTCATAGAGTTGGAGAAAGTAATCACTTACAGAGAGTTCTACATTTCCTGAAAAAATTGCCACAATACTGGCAGATAAAGAAAAAGTACCTGGTAAAGTCAAGCTTTTGTAATGCATATACAGTCTTGTGTACTTTATCATGAATAATAGGTCATTTTCTGTGGATATTCCACTCAAGAATATGTTTTTGCCCCACATTATTTAACATTTCTACTCTTATAATTTATCTGTGAATTTGGGATGTATTTCTATTTTTTCAGTTGTTCCAGGTTTTAAATATTCTAAGCTTGAGTAAATGTTACATTCACTTGCTTTTCAAATTTTATTCCAGATTTTTTACCTCTTAGATAAAACTGTAAATAATAATTCTTTTTTTATTTTATTTTACTCAACTGTTTCTTAAAGAATATAACATTTTATGCATAAAAATTCATTCTGACTCAATATGTATGGTTCTCTGTGTATGTTATCATATTAAACACAAATGATGGCTGATTTTTTTATAGTCTGGCTACCTTTAATATAATTTCTTTTCTCCCATATATTCCTTTTCATAACTTTTAAAATGCTGTTTAAAAAGTAGTTGTAAGTATTTACATCATTGTCTTTTCTTAAGAAACTAGGGGAAAATCCTTCTGCATTTCAGCAATGACTATACTGTTAGCTGTTGGTTTACCATCTATAGTTTTCATTTTATGGCAATTTATTCCTTCAGTCTTTTAAATGAGTATTTTAATTATAAAATATATAAATCATTAAATATTATATGAACTTTTTATTCCTTTTAATTGATGTTATGTATTAAAATAATTAATTACCATATCTATAATTATCCTTTAATTTCTGGGATGCATTCAATAATATAATCTTATAAACAATAATATTAATATGCTATTGAGGTTGAGTTAATAAATTTTATTCAACTTATATCTATGCTCTTGTTTATGTTATATTAGGATATATAAGTATAGAACTACATATAGATATATACATATAGATATATGCAATGGAAAATATCCTTATTTAATTTCCTATATTTTTCTATGTTGTCCTTTATAATTTGTGTATTAAAGATATATTGGGCTTATGTTTGAGGTTTTCTTCTTTTTTGGAATAGTGATAAGTATGAATTTTCTTCAATATTTTTAAGATTTACTATCAAAACATGATATGGAACTTTTGTTTTTACATAGACTAGAGAAATGTTTTAATTTCTATACCTGTAACTGGTCTTAGTAATATTTACAATTCTTTCTTGGTCACTATTGTGAGATTATGATTCTTTAAAAATGTATCTAAAATATGATTGCCAACGATATGTAACCCAACATGTTTAAAAATAAAAAATTATATTAAGAGAAAAAAATGTATATATATGCATAGATATGTTTACAATAAATTCATATGATATTTTTAATCTTCAGTATTAGTTATAACCTTATCTATTATTCATAGTACATTTTATCAGTTTTCTTACATTTATCTTTTGCCTAATTTATCTATTATTAATCTAGTGATCAATTTTGTTGATTCTTTGAAAGAACAGTTCATAGGTTCAACTGAAACTGGGTAGTAACTTTTTCTTTTCTATTTAATTTAATTTCAATGTATTTTTATTATTCCCTTATCTGATACATGTTAATTCTAATGCTTTCTACTAAATATTTCTTCAGATTTAAGATTGATTTACTAATTTTAGACTGATTTTTTTTATTGTGAGTAAACTTAGTGATAAAGTTCAGTCTAAATTCTGTCTTTTCTGCATCTCAAAAATAGCTCATACAACTTTATCTTTATTTTTGGAGTTATTTATTTTATAATTTCTTCTTTGGGTATATATTAATTTGAGTTATTCAGAAGTATGTTGATCCATCTTCACACATTTATTTCTCTTCACTTTTATTGATTTCTTGTCTTGGTACCATTATGATCAGAAATGCTGCTTGATAAAACGTATTATTCCCAATGAAATACTGTGTATCTCTAAGAAAAGATGAAACCATGCAGTTCAACTGTAAAGCAGAAGAAATGGGAAATTACATGAAATAAGTCAAAGGAGAAAGAAAAAATACTAAACTATCACATTTATCTTTATTCCACATCTGTGGAATAATTTTGGGTTAAAATTCTTAATAAATGGGGAAAGGGAAGAGGAAAATGAAAGTGGAACCAAAGAACAATAGTGGAGGCTTAGGGGAACTTTGGTGATAGTAGTAGGTGTCACTTTGTACATCAAAAAACTTTACATTATGGGGCCCGGGAGATAGCATGGAGGTAAGGTGTTTGCCTTTCATGCAAAAGGTCATCGGTTCAAATCCCGGTGCCCCATATGGTCCCTCGTGCCTGCCAGGAGCAATTTCTGAGCATGGAGCCAGGAGTAACACCTGAGCACTACTGGGTGTGATCCAAAAAAAAAAAAAAACAAAAGAAAAAAAAGTTACATTATCATAAAAAATTACTTAAAGTATTACATACATTTTTTAATGTGGCTTTGAAGTTTTCTTATAACTTCTTATGAGAGACAGATTAACTATAAAATAGCTAGAACTAATCATAACTATTAGCTATAGGACAGTTATTTTTCTTCCTTTATGTGTAAGTCAGAGGTGACTAAATTTTGGCATTTATTTTATCCTCTGACTAGTTAGCCTATTGTCTCAGCTTCATTGGTTATGATCAATTAGTTTTTTTATATAAATGCAGACCTTGACAAGAAGAAAGGAATATCATAGAGTATTTTAAGCAATTTATTTTCCATCCCCCAACTGAAATAATAGGATGTTTTGGACTTTATACCAGTTTGTGCTGTGATTTCTGAAGTAGTTGAGACAGGTCAGATTTTGCTTTACTGATATCAATCTGGGAATGGTTTATGGTCATGATTTTGTGCTCTAGAAACCTGTAACTTTCTCTACTCAAGGTATGGCTGTCTAATTTTGAGCACCACTCTTCCCTGTGTCTCGTTTCAAATATAAAGCCAAGTTTTTGTTTTTGTTTTTGTTTTTTTTTTTTGGTTTTGGGTCACACCCGGCAGTGCTCAGGGGTTACTCCTGGCTCCATGCTCAGAAATTGCTCCTGACAGGCACGGGGGACCATATGGGGCACCGGGATTTGAACCGATGACCTTCTGCATGAAAGGCAAACGCCTTACCTCCATGCTATCTCCCGGGCCCCGAAGCCAAGTTTTATTTTTTTATTTGAAAATGTAAACTGTATATCATTGTGCTTGCTGTTAGGCTGGTTGCCATGAGAAAACAAAGTCTAACTTTCTAGAAAATTATTTTTTGACCTAATAATTGATTTCCAGAACTTAATAGTAAAAAACACAGAAAGTCTTACTGTAAAGTAATAACTATTAATATTGTTTTTAAGAGGACCTAATAAATGTATTTAAAATGAGAGAAGGATATGGAAATACTTCTGTGGAATATGAGTTCATCTGTTTTTTCTACTTTTTTATTTTTTGGGTTTTTCAACCACACCCAGTGACACTCAGGGGTTACTCCTGGCTATGCCCTCAGAAATCTCTCTTGGCTTGGGGACCATCAGAGATGTCGGGGGATCGAATCTCAGTTAGCCCTAGGTTAGCGCGTGTAAGGCGAATTCTCTATCACTTGCACCAATGCTCCAGCCCCGTGTTTGTCATGTACTTTTTTTTTATCTGTTTTTTCAAATATTGTATACATTTTTGAAAGGCAATTTAAGACTGCAAACTTAAATAGAAGGAAACTAACGAAAAATACACAAAGAAAGTTTTTGCACATCCTATACACCAAAATGGTCTATTTTTCCCTAGATATACTATCTGCTCCATAATGATTCAATATCAGTTTGCAGTAAATAGAACAAAAGTTTCTGGGACATGTCTCTACATTTTATTTAGCATACACATGGGATTTAAAATTTTAAACTGACCTTTCACTAATAAGCATAAGCCTAAGGCCAATTAATGAATGTTGAATAAAGAAATATGCATTACTTAAATATTATAATCAAAACAGATGTGCTGTAATAAAGAAGTTGGAGTGGAAAGATGATTCTAGATTTCTCCTAATCCAGGTTTATGACCCACCTCTTTGATTGCATCCATTTTATTTAAAGCCATCCATTTATCTATTTTCCTAGTATGTTTTTTCCCTACTCGTTTCTTTGTTCCACATGTTAATTTTTTCCTGTCTCTGACTCCTAAGAACCAGTGATTTTTTTTTTTTTTGGTCACACCCAACAGCGCTCAGTGGTTACTCCCAGTTCTATGCTCAGAAATTGCATCCCATTCATCAAATATATTTTTGCAAATTACCATTTCCATTTTCCTCTCTCTCTTTATTCCTATTTTCTCTTTCCTTCTCTCCTTTCTTCCTCTTCCTATAAATTTAATCTATGTTTAATAAAGCCCACCCTCTCAGTTTCTCTTTAGGAAAGAAACCCGATACACATGATGGGGTGGACAATACCACCGCTTATAGTCCTCACTACCACATTGCTTAGTACTCTAAACATGACAACTATACATATCCAAAAATGCTCCAGCCACTATCTAACCCTGAAACCTTCATCTATCAAAGCACATCCCCAACAGGGATTAAGTGCCTAAAATATGAAAAACCTTCCAACTCTGACATACTGGCCCATTTTTTCCCCTTTTTTTCTTTTCTTTTTTTTTTTTTAAATTATCTTTATTTAAAAACCATGATTGCAAATATGATTGTAGTTGTACCATATCAGTCATGTAAAGAACACGTCTCTTCACCAGTGCAACATTCCCATCACCAATGTCCCAGATCTCCCTCCTCCCTACCCCACCCACACCTGTACTCAAGACAGGCTTTCTACTTCCCTCTTTCATTCACATCATTAGGATAGTTCTCAATGTAGTTACTTCTCTAACAGCACTCATCACTCTTTGTGGTGAGCTTCATGTCATGAGCTGCACATTCCAGCCCTAGTCTCTTTTGTCTCTGAGAATTATTGCAAAAATGTCTTTCATTTTTCTTAAAACCCATAGACGAGTGAGACTATTCTGCTTCTATCTCTCTCCCTCTGATTTATTTCACTCAGCATAATAGATCCTATGTACATCCATGTCCATTTTTTTTTCTTAACTTATTTTTATTTTATTTACTTATTTTTCTTTTCTCTTCTCTCTTATCCTTTGTTGTCCCTTTCTCTCTATAATCTATATCTTAGCTACTTGGGGGGGGGGTTGGAGGGTTACACCCGGGGGTGCTCAGGGGATACTCCTGGCTATCTGCTCAGAAATAGCTCCTGGCAGGCACGGGGGACCATATGGGACACCAGGATTCGAACCAACCACCTTTCGTCCTGGATCGGCTGCTTGCAAGGCAAACACCGCTGTGCTATCTCTCCGGGCCCATATCTTAGCTATTTATTTATTTTTTAATTCAATTATTTCTTGAGATCAGACCCATCCTATGAGGGTCATGTCTCCAACAACTTAAGAATAGATCTTTAGGGGCCCGGGAGATAGCATGGAGGTAAGGCGTTTGCCTTTCATGCAAAAAGGTCATCGGTTCGAATCCTGGTGCCCCATATGGTCCCCCGAGGCTGCCAGGAGTAATTTCTGAGCATGGAGCCAGGAGTAACCCCTGAGCACTGCCGGCTGTGACCCAAAAACCACAAAAAAAAAAAAAAAGATCATTAATGTCTGTGTTTATGTATGAGTTTTTGGACAGTGATTTAGGTGATTGCCTCACCTAAAATGTAAACAATCCATGCCTAAAGTGTATATAGCCCCTCTTATATATTATCCCTCTTCCCCACATCAGAAATCCTTCTATCCTTTCATCCCCCGATCCTATTCCAATATCCCTCTTTATTTAACCCTCTGTACCCTCAGTTCTTAATGTTGGCTTTTTTAAATTAATAATATGTATTCAAGTTTCCTCCTTATCTCTTTACAGGTTGGCTACTCAATTATTTTGATACCAAATTGTTGCTCTTAAATTGCACTAACTAGTGTCATTAAATAATAATATGTACACAATGTTAAATAACTATTGAATTATGGTAAGCTATTTATATTGTAGCTTCTTTTATTTTAGTTCAGCAAAATAGAACCTTCAGCAAATAAAATAAAAGGCTGATATTTTACTAAAACAAAACAAAATTTTATGCCCACATGACACATATGAAAACAAAAATAGTGAGTCCATCCAAATTAGCAGTATAAATATATGTAAAAGAAGCAGGACAAATAAATGAATAATATTGTTATATGATTTCAAAAAATTATATTATAGCAATTGTTTAGAAAGCAATATGCAAGAATTATTTTTAATTATGATGTTGAATATAAATAATTCTATAGAATTATATATAATATATAATATATGTAATTACATATAAATTTTATTTCTCCTAAAGATGCTAAGTTACAATTTTGTTTATGTTTTTCTGTTCTTAAAACTTTTCACCAGAACCCCATGTTAAGTCACTTTCTGGGAGTATTATTTTAATTTCTATATTTATTATAATTATATCCAAGCTCTCCCTCCAAATTTTGTCTCAAATCCAATTCACTGTTAGGGAAGCTTGACTTTGATCCAAAATATGAAGCCTTTACCCCTTAATAAAGGGGAATCTAATTCCTATGATAGGATCTCTTGATCCTCTTTTTACTTTGTGCTCATTACTCTCATCAGGGGAAGCAGCTCTTCTGACCTTACTTTTGCCATATCTTTACTGACATGCTTCATCTTGTCACGTGTAATTCTGTTGACTCTCTATTAAATTGCACGTTCTACGCATGGACCATTCATTCCCCCAGCTAGGCGATGTTCAGTAAATAAATGGAATATAAACTTTGGGACTTTTTCTCAGACTTTGGAGACAGTGCTGTAAAAACTGTTTTATTTTTTATTCCTCAGTGTGTATCTTTGTCTTTTCCCCTTGCCAAGAATTCTGCAACATTCCCATCATTTTTCTGTAAAAAGTCAACAGAATTATTCTACCTTTACTCTTCTAAAAATCTAATCTCTTATCCTCTTTAGAAAATTAAGCAGTCAGTCTGTTATATCTTTGTTAAAATTGATACATTTATCTGAATTATAAGGCAGTTATAACTGTTGATCATGTGACAATTTTAGTCCTATTATGAATCATCCAATAATTGAGAATAGCATGATTAAATTATGACTAGGGTCAGATAAAATAAACTCAGTTATAAGCCATAGGAAACTAAAAAATAAGAATTAAGATTTATTCTCCAGCAACATCTCCTTTTACATGTTGCACTTTCAGCAATAATGAATTTCCTTGTTTCCTGAGGATGTCAAGTTAATTTCCAGAATAAAAATTTCTTACCATCTGACCTTTCTGTTTGGATTATGCTAACCAAGAATTTGTAGTTTGAGTCTCAACAAATATTTAAAATTATGCTTGAATGTCCATTACACCACGCCATGGAAGAAAGACACATTTTACCTAAATTATTGAATTATTTATTATAAAATAAGTATATTTACACAATCCTTCCATCCTTCCTCCCTTCTTTCCTTCCTTCCTTCCTCCCTCCCTTTCTCCCTTCCTTCCTTTCTTCCTCCCTCCCTTTTATCCTTCCTTCATTTTTCCTCCCTTCCACCCTTCCTCCCTTCCTATCTTCCTTCCTCCCATTTTCCTTCCTCCCTTCCTTCCTTGCTTTTGTCCTTCCTTCCTTCATTCCTCTCTTTCTTCCTTCCTTCCTCTCTTTCTTCCTTGCTTCCTCCCTTCCACTCTTCTAGCCATCCTTCCTCCCTCCTTTCCTTCTTTTCTTTCTTCCTCCCTCCCTTCCTTTCTCCCTTCTACCCTTCCTTTCTCCCTTCCCTCTCTTTCTCCCTTCTTTCCTCCCTTCCTTCCTCCTTTCCTCTCTCCCTTCTTCCTTCCCTCCTTTCCTTCCTTCCTCCATTCCTTCCTCCATTTCTTTCTTCCTTTTCCCTTCCTCTCTTCCTTCCCCCTTTTTACATCCCTTCTTTCCTTCCTAATATCTCTCTTTGTGTCTCTCTCATCTCATCTCATCTCTTATTTTAAGTGGGCATAGGTAATTGAACTGCCCTGTAAAGTAAATAAGAGTAAAAATAGGAACTATTTGGATTCAGATTAAATATGTACACACATGATATTTTTTTAAATTTTGGGACTACAGGGGACTATTTGTAAGGTTTATACCTAGTGGCATATCTTGGCTAATAATGCTTAAGGACCATATATTGTTGCCTGGGACTTGATTAGGGATCTGCCACATACAAGGAAAGCACCGTACTTCTATTATCTTTCCAACCCAATGCATATATACTTATAATATGCTGTTGTACCTCATTTCTCTTGGAGTCTCCTATGTTTGAAACTACTATGAATAAAAATAGAAAACTATTTAGAAAACAGACCAAAATTGTCATTTTGTAAATATTTTATATTGTTTGAAAATAGAAGTTTAATCATCACTAAAATGTCTCACATATGGATCATCAATTGAATTACTCTAAATTGTAATCTGGGTCTAGAGCACAGCAGATGGGGCATTTGCCTTGAATGTGACCCACCTGTGTTTGATCCCTGGCATTCCATATGGTCTCTCAAGTCTGCTAGGATTAATTTCTGATCTTTGAACCAGGAGTAACTCCTGATCATTGCCTGTTATGGCCCCTCAAAAATGTTGTAATGAATTGCATGTTTTCTGTTATTTCAATAACACCAACTGAGCACTATTCTAACATCTTGATATTTACTTAATATCTGTTTCTTGATCTTCCTTCTTTTCCCCAAATTATTTAAGTAATAAAATACTTTTGTTCTGACCTAAACACTTCAAGTTAGATACCATTAATATGTTTTTTTCTATCTTATCTCTTTGATGATTCTGTGCATGTTCTTGGCTTAAACTACAATACATGAATTAAAAACGTTCACAGTTTAAGCTCTCTTTCAAATTTTCCTCCCACCAGCTGGAGAAATATGCTCAATAACTTTCTAAGCTCTCAGCTTGGACTAATAGTAAGAACTATAAGATTATTATGTTATGTTAAAATATCCATTCTATTTTCTGAATATTTTATTCTTACAGCTTTCCCCATCTCAACAAATGCTACCATCAAACATGTATTTTCTTTCCTTATATGCAATCCGTCATTACATCTGAAAATATATTCTAAATTTCAATATTTCACACAATTTTCGCTATGAAAATGTAAGTCCATAACACATCTATGTATTAATGTGATTGCCGCCACCTCCATCTGCTTTCCCGACATCTGTTCATATTCATGAGTTTAGGCAGGACTGTGAATTATTGAATAAAGAATTTCTTAATATATCACATCAACTATCTTTATGTCATTTAAAATTCTTTCAGAATCTAACTTCCTCCTAAGATTTTAAAACTTTGCATAAATAATACCAGCCTTTATCTCGTGCCTTATATGATAGAAAGTCCTATGTAAAACGTTATTGCACTTGCTGCTAATTTTGCTAGATTAATTAAAACATACTTTTATTTTGTATTATTTAAATTTATGTCTTCAAGTTACTCAAATAAATTATTATGAACAGAGATTTTTCCTTTTTCCATCACCTAAATTATAATTTACTTGCTTGTTTTGCTTTATAGCTTGAATCAGTATATACTTTTTTTCTTTCTCATTTTCTTTACTTTTTTCATCCAATGTATATATTTAAATATATGTACTTCTAATTTTTGGTCTATGCTTTTCCTTTATTAATTCCATTACAACTAAGATACTGGCTGCAGAGGAAAAGACAGTTCAAGCTTTTATTGTTTGGGTCCAAACTGGAGAGTGTTCAGATGTTACTTGGTCTTTGGAGTCACTTCTATGCTTGGGAGAACACATGTGGTTCATTGATTTGAAAACAAACCTCTAAAATGCAAAACATATGCTTAGCCTATTGACCCATTTCTCTGTAACTCAAGTATAATTTTGACTGTTATGTCAATTCAGTGTATCTAAAGAGCAAAGTCTGTGGATACTGATGTTATAGAAATAGGGAAAAATCTGGAAAAGTTTCTGATACTCATTAGAAAATTGTGAAAGTCTGACTTTAAGAGTAGTGAAGGGAAATAGATGAAAGCTTTCTAAATGCCTAAATAGTTTAAGAAAAGTTGAGAAAAATCATAAAGTTCTTTAGTCAATATTGGGTCAACATTGGTTGATAAAAGATTCCCAATTCTCCTAGAAATGGATCTTTATTATTATCTACATTGTAAGATATGGAGCAGTAATGCAAGATGCAACCTGAGTACAAATCTTAAGGTCAATTTCACTGTGAGGACACAAGAGTTCTACAAATAAATTCCATTAAATGAAACTTGCAAGTAAATTATTTAGGTAAATATAAGCCATTAGTGCCAGAGTGATAATACAGCAGGTAAGGCACTTGCTTTGCATATAGTTTATCTGGGTTTAATCCCATGCATTTCATTCCCTGATCACCACCAGAAGTGATTTCTGAGTACAGGCCCAGTATAACCCCTGAGCAACACCAGATGTGACACAAAAAAATCAATATATAAATATATGTATATAACTCATTAATGAATCTAAGTATTGATTAAAAAAAGTAGTGTTAACTTAATGTTAAACCAATGATAAACCAATGATTATCTATCTTGCTTACAATTTACAGTATGACATGGAATGATAGATAAAGCATCATGCTTTTAGAAATAATAAAAAAATATTTTGAGTGTCATAGAAAGGGAACTGGACATTATTGATGGAAAACTGAGACCATTAAAGTATGTCAAAATAATATAAGTATTTTCTATTCAGGATATTGTTAATTGGATGAGATTTGGTTCAGTAAGATCAGTTATTTCCTGCTTACTAGCCTTGAGTCTGGTAACCTATGGAGATGACTATGCATTTTTTTCTCCCCTTCTGTTCTCTTCATTTGCTGTTCTTGCAGTTACCAAAAATCGCACACATTCTCATTTGTGGGTTTTACACTCGGGTTAGTACTCATTAGGGCTTTCATATATAATTACAGTGCTTGTACACTCAATTTTATGCTCAAAACCTTTTAGTTACGATGTGTTTGCTTATGTGTTTTCCAGTGGTCTCACTCATGTTCTTCTCCTGCACATTTTGGATATAGTGCTTTCTGGGGATCACTGTACATAGATATGGCCTCATTAAGGATCACCTATTTAGCCATGGTTCTTGAACATCTTTCAGCTTGGGTACATATTAAAGTTAATCAATTTAATTGCAGAGGTTTTTTTTTATTTATCTTACTATAATGGTCTACGTATCATGTATGCTGTAGTGTTATTTCAAACATCAATCACAGGGACTGTACTCCGTGAATATGAATAACATTGGGATTAAACTTCCTTTTTGTTGTTTTTGTCACAACAGGTCATGCATACTCCCACTTAGTGCTTAGAGATCATTCCTTGCAATGCTTGGAGGACCATAGGGGTCCCCAAGTATTGAATCTGAGAGGACCACATATGAAGTAAATGCAATACAGGTTGTGTTATCACTTTAGCCCCTGAACTCCTGTCCTTGAGCTTATAAAGTCTATAATTTTTGTCACTGAAACATTCCTAGGACCCTTTTTATGTATTTTCCAATTGCATCAAGTATTGAAAAGGGGTACTATATTTTTTAAATTTTTTTATTGAGAGCATTGAGAATTACAACTCTTTCACAGTTCAGGCACATAGTGACATGTGACTTAGGGCCATTCCCACTACCAGTGTTGACCTCCCTCCACTCAAGTTTACAGCATGCAACTCATACCTCCACCCTTAGCCTCCTGGATTACTAGTGTAACAGGTCCATTTTGTGTATAGGTTGTGATAGTTTGGATCTCTTGATTCCACTGTTGTTGACATTGGTTTGGGTATTAGTTCTGACCACTTTTTCCCACTCAATGCACCTGAGACCACTTGAAGCCTGGTTGTTATCCATTTTTCTTTTACTTTTCTCAATTTGTAGGAAAGACATAAAAATATGAGGCAGAACAAAATGATTCAAGTTATAAAGTTCTACAAAAGGCAGGATCCCCTATCCAGAAGACATAAATAAAATTAAAAGGGGGCCCGGGAGATAGCATGGAGGTAAGGCATTTGCCTTTCATGCAAAAGGTCATCGGTTCGAATCCCAGTGCCCCATATGGTCCCCCATGCCTGCCAGGAGCAATTTCTGAGCATGGAGCCAGGAGTAACCCCTGAGCACTGCCGGGTGTGACCCAAAAACCAAAACCAAAAAAAAAAAATTAAAAAGGGGTAAATGTGGCAAGTTTTTTGTTTTGTTTTGCAAAGACACAGTAAATGTTGGGGAACTTAGAAAGGAATTCCCTTGACCTAAGAGAAACAGGATAACTCTACCCATTAAGCATACTCTTATAAGACCAAATATAGGCTCCAGGCATGTAAGTTGTCCAATCCAAATGTCTTTATTGTCTCAAGAAAAGTTCTGCTCAGTCACAGTTGTAGTCAATCTTCTGTAATTAGAAATTTTTGTTTTTGTTTTTGTTTTTTTTTTTTTGGTTTTTTTGGGCCACACCCAGTGACGCTCAGGGGTTACTCCTAGCTATGCGCTCAGAAGTCGCTCCTGGCTTGGGGACCATGTGGGAAACCGGCGAATCCAACCACGGTCCGTCCTAGGCTAGTGCAGGCAAGGCAGGCACCTTACCTCCAGTGCCACTGCCCGGCCCGAGATTTTTGGTTTTTGCATAGATCCTAGGATGAATCCATGGTATCACAGATTATCTTCTGATTTTATCTCACCATTAGGTGATGAGATAGGTCAATGGGCCCTTAGATCAAGTTGTTGCTATTTTCTCATAATTAGGGTGTCATTTGAACCTTCCATGGAGCAAATTGGTGCTAGAGTGACATTAAGGCCTCCCCCAGTGGAGTTTAATTCCTGGTGCTGGTGCAGGAAACTGACAGTTCTAAGATTGGGTTCTGAGGTCTGGAGTTGGACTATCAATGTCCAATCAACTGAGGCTTGAGTCAGGTCAAAAAGGGGTACTTTTTATGTATTAAAAATAGGAGTATACATAGTATATATAGGAATTAACTCATTTATCAACAGGTTTCAAATGACTATGTGATAGATTATATTACACAAAGCATATTATCATGCTTATGACCATAACATAAAAGTAAACATGTAAAATTTCCAAAAGGACTAGGTGTAATTAAAGATCTCCCCCCCAAAAGAGATTTTTTTCTCATTTTCTTGGATAGCTAAAATATAAATTGCTAAGTATAAATTGTTAAAGAAGCAAGGAAGGGGGCAATAGAACTAGTGCAGTGTCTAAAAAATCTGCCTTAAATGTGCCTGGCCAGGCTTGATTCTCAGCACTACATCTTTGGAGTTTGAATTAAATCAAGAGTGATTCCTAAGTGCAGAACCAAAAGTAAGCCCTAATTACTACTGTAAGTAATGCCCAAATTAAACTAACAAATGAATTAAGGAAAGACTTCTCTTCACTATGGTAATAAATGTGATTTGTAAAAAAGATGGGCAAACTCTATCTCACAGGAATATTCATACAATATCATATTATTATTATTATTTTTAACTTTATTCTGTGATTAGCTATATTTATGTACTAGCAGGATATTTCTTTATATTTATGGGCTACATTATAGAGGACCTCTTACTCTTGAGAATCCTCTTTCACATAGGACATTACCCTTGGAAATCACAGGTCTGAACAATTCTCAATCAGGGGGTGGTTAACCGCTCTTTCATTATGCTTGTCATGATGCAAATTAGAGCCACACATGAGTAAGCCTGACCATATTTACTTCATAATAATCATCATTTAACCCCATCTTCCTTTCTCAGTGACCTTCTGTTAAGTGATTTAGTAGAGAAATCTCAGGAGGCTTGTTTTAGTTTTTGGAGTAAAGGAATTGTGTAACCCTGGGGAATGCTAAGCCACAAAGATTAATATCCTTGAGCTATATTCTATTTACATCAAGGGTCATAGTAAAATTAAGTCGGATGAAAATAGTCATAAAATTATCATTCACAAAAGTTGAAAATCTCTGCACTTAGTCTGTGTATAAAGTCTTACAGAATATAGAAAACCACATATGCATAAATCAGTTTGATTATAGACTCCAATACTTAAAAAGAAAGGGAGGAAAATGTATATTCTTTTCAATAACATTATTGTTGTGTGAGTATATAAAGAACAACAATTTTCAGAGTATTTTGAGGAGGAAAGTGAGATGTGCCTGTGAGATGTGAAAGTGCTAAAGCCACTCCATTAAAATTTATCCAGTTCTTCTCAACTTCTGGATACAAAGAGCCCAAGGAGAGCTGTAACTAAATTTTTCTAATAAACACTCTTCAGTAACCACACTGCAGAATCAAAATGAGCAAAATATAATGTCCTTGTATTCCAGTAGCTTCTAAATTAATGAAGCATGATCGTTAGGAGGAGAGGTTGCTCTGCATTGTGTGTGAGGGTTTGTGTGTGTGTATGCGTGCGTGTGTGCGTGCGTGCTTGTGTGTGTGTGTGTGTGTGTGTGTGTGACACAGAAAGAGAAAGAGAGAGATGAGTGTGTTTTGGGGGAATTTTCAATTGTTTGAATTTTGATTGGTTGTTGCAATTTCAGGGCTTAAAACAAGGACCTTAAACATGAAAGATATGTATTAATCATCAAGTGATATCTTTGGTCTTTCCCTTGTTTTATTTTCTCCTTGTGTTCCATTTCTTTTTGCTTATGAAGCCCACATGTCCTAAAATAATCATAAACAAAACATGCATGCATATTTTTGACAAAACCCTGCCATACATACATTGTACTTGTATTGTTTCATTTGAATTATTCAAGGCTCTTTTGTAGCATTCCACGCATACCTGTGCACTTTAGCTTTTTTACAGGTAGCCTTTTACCACAAACACACTGATCACTCTCAGAATGTTTTCTTTAGCAACAGAAACTTAGTGGGTTATCAAGACTGTGAACTCTGGATATATACTGCTACATACAAGCCACAACACCTACACCATATCCCTGGAAGATTAAGTCCATGGTTTCTCAGACATATCATGTTCAAAATGGGTTGTGGGATTTTGCCTTTTAAATTCAAGAGGAAGCAGGAATGGGTAGGTGTAATTCTGGGTCTTTCATTAGGGCAGGAAGTGACCTGCCCCTTCAGAGAAGGTTTCAGTAATCTGGACCTAGAGACAGGTCCTACCATGTTTGGTGCTGCAGTTTTTTTCCCTATAAGGTTCAGACTCACATGCTTTCAATGTTAAGCCTAGACAGTATTTAGAGTTAGTGTTAAATCAAATAAAGTTTACCTAACGATATGTGTAATAAAGGTTCAAAACTTATTGTTAAATTAATATCCACCCTGTCTTTAGAAAATTTCAGTTAAAATAAACTTTAAAAAAAATAAAAAACTTTTTTATGATAATTCTCAGAGACAATTGATGTGAGGGCTGGAAGGTCCAGCTCATGATAGGAAGCTCACCACAAAGAGTGATAAATGTAGTTAGAGAAATAACTATACTGATAACATAGCAATGTGAATGAATGAGGGAAGTAGAAAGCCTTTTTCAAATACGGGGGTTTGGGGTGGGGGGAGATTTGGGGCATTGGTGATGGGAATGATGCACTAGTGAAAGGGGGTGTTTTTATATGACTGAAACCCAATTACAACCATGTTTGTAATCAAATTGTATAAATTAAGATGTTTAAAATAGAAAAAATAAAAATATTGATGGAAAGAGAAAAAAAATAAATAATTTTTTTGTTTATTAGGTAAAACAAATAAATTCACTATATATTTTAAAATGCTACTTGTTAAAAAAAGTGATCTCTATCAAGTTAATTAACCTTACTAAATTTAGTTTCTTTAATTTTTAAAGTTGTAGTTAGTGTCAATGTGAAATGAAAACAATAAAATGCCTTAAGAAAAGAGGCACATAAGAAGATATTTAATTGTCCTATATGAAAATGAGTATAGGAGCATATTTTCGTCTGTAATTATTAAATATAAAATGGAAATAAATAGCTTATAATGATATAAAATTTGTTTTTTGGCAAAACTGGGTTTTAACTATAACTAAAAGTAGATACATTATTTGCCAGTGGATAAGACGACTTTTGAAACAAACAAAAAAAGTCAACCGAAAATTGGGGGTCATCTTATACGCTGAGTATATTGCGAAAAATGTTTCAATATGTTGCTAAATGAAACAAAAAAAATCAAACCGCAGAGTTTCCAAATCTCTTTCTTGGAGATCCCAAACAGTACTCAGGAGATCTGGAGACCACTTCTGGCAAAATCCAGCTAACCGTGTTGGTGGTTCAGTGCTAGGGTTCGAGGATGAGGTGTTGTTTGGTTCATGTAGGGCAGAAGATTAATTGAGCCACCAGGGAATTGCCAGAAAAGGTGCCTATGATAAGGGACCAATCACTGCAAGGCTGCTGGAACCAATCTCTAACTCAGCCAATCCAAGCAGGCTTTTGATGCATGCAAATTAGACAATGTTCTGTACCCGAATCTACACTGTCAAAAGCCTGCTCAAATGGGCCAGAGTCAGAGAGGAAGTTTATTACAGTGTACCCTTTGAACCTTTGCTTGTTGTGATTGACTCACTGTGGTACATACAGTTGCAGCACAGGAACGTTCTGTCTGATACAGCAATCTAGGCCTAACCCTATGTTTTAACTGCAAAAATTAGGGGGTCACCTTATACGCCCAGTCGTCTTATACGCCGGCAAATATGGTAATTAAAAGTAGATTGCAAAAGCATGCTGAGTTATGGCAGAGCATTTGATAGTCAAATGAAAAAAAATAGATTTATAATGGAATTTACAAATAATAGATTTTACCAGTTTCAGAAAGGATACACTTCTAAAAACCGATGGAAACACAAAAGGAGAGAAAAGTTTGTATTTTTTTTTTTTTTTTGCAATAGTAATAGTAAGGTGTGGTGTTATCAGGAATAAAATTTATTTTTAAAATTTCCTAAAAGTTGCTTATCTAGTAAAAATCTGAGACATTGCTATATAAAATAACAATTAAAAGGGTGTATTTGCAGGGAACAATTCTGTAGCAGTAGATATAAAAAATTCTTGAAATATGAATGTCTTAGAATAATCCTTGGTTTCATACATAAAAAGTCAATCCATTCAAATAATCAAATTCAAAAGGGAATATCTAAACACTAAATATACATCCAAACATAAGTTACTAAATACAAATTAGAAAATATCACAGATGTAAAGTAAGTCATATAAAGAAAATTGGGTTTATTGGGAACATTATTTGGCTTATTGCACATTTACTCTTTGATGTTGTAACTTAGCTACTTTAAAGATTATTTAATTAGATTTAAAATTCTTATATTAAGAACTGAATAAATAGCATAATAGCATGGTATTTGCCTTGCATATACTCAACTCTAGTTCTATTTTGAGCACCACATATTGATCTTGACCGCATATATTATATATTATTATATAAAAAATGAAATGCAACCTTGGTAGCATAAAATATCATTGTGCATTATGACTGTTTTTAATGGTAAAAGTAAGTAAAAAAGCCAAAATAATGAAATGAGATATTCCCTTTTGTATAGTCATATATACATACATATTTGATGTTAATTAATAGTCTAAATCTAGTGGGTAAACGAAACACTTTTAATCTTAATTGGGCTTTCTAATATTTATAATATTAGAAACTATAATATATAGACATTTATTTTATCTGCTTATCCTAATAGTAAGAAAGTCCCCCCTCTCCACTATTGATCTCTAAAATGTAAGAGAATATAAGCACAAAGTTGTCTAGTAAGTAATATGCTCAATGGTTCACAGTCATAGAACAAATGGATGTGAGATTGAGATTTCTGGTAACAAATCATTAGTCCAAATTTTCAAATTGAACAAAAGCTTCAGTCAAAAGACTGCTCAACTGCAAATTTTAAAAGACAAATATCTCCCTGATTTAAATAGCTTTACTGGTACTACAGTCAACCAATGGCAAATATTTTCCTGTAAACCATTAAGCTGTATTTTGAGAAATGTTACCATTCCTGGGAAGGATTTTATGGGCTAGAGAGAGCTGAAGAGGAGTAAAATATACAATACCATTTATTTAAAAAAAATTTTTAAGTAGAATACTATCCCTGAAAGGTGTTCATTTTAGTTCCTTATCATTTCAAATAAATTTATCATGCAGTGAAAATTTGTGTTCTGTTAAATCAATGTCAATTATAACCAAGTGACTAGAGGTTCAATTGTATAGAATCTTTTATTATCATCAACCGATAGGCTTACTGATAGACAAAATCTGAAATTCTCTTTCAGGACTGTCACAGTTAATTACAGTCTTTCAGAGAGTTTAGGGATAATGGCATTCATGTACTTCAGACTAAATTGTTGAATGTAAAACTCTTCTAACATTCACAGTCTCCAGTAAAATAAAAGTTGGCAGCATGTCCTGAAGTGGCCACACTACTAAAAAAGCATGAAACAGAAAGAGTATATTCTTGGGCAGACACTGTAGTACCCAACTGATGTAATGCAAAATATGAAACGACAGCAACCTGACCCCTCACATCAGCCCATGGGTGCTCATACACAGTGGTGGAAAGGAAAATACACATTTTAATAAACACTATTTTGGCCCTAGGTGATTATAATCCTGAGTGGAAATTAAACCTTGGTTTTGCTTTGTGGTGTTCTATGCCATTTTAACAATATCTACAAAAATGAGACTTTAGGGAAAAACTTCCTCTGAAATCTTCTCTTGGGAGAAAAAGTTCATGTCCACTTCTGTAGGCCCAAACTTCACTTGAATACATCTATTATTTGTTTAAAGAGAAGTTTAGGCATTATCTCATTCAGAAGGTCCACAAAAACTTCAGTCAGCTCACTGAACATCTTCATTACACAGTTGAATTTCATATTTTCTCTCATGATATTCTCATCCTGACCTCTTAACAAGGATTCTTATAAACTCTGTTTTCTTATTTTGCTTTAATATTGCCATTTTGGGTTATTTTATCTGTAAAGTGACAAAAATAAAAATTATTTATATCTTTTGTTCATTTGTTTTAAGGCCACACTTGGCTATGCGCAGGTCTTATATTTGGTTCTGTGCCTAGACATCACTCTTGGAAGTAATCAGAGATCCATATACTTACACTTCTATGAAGGTCAAATAAATGTTTAAACAGTGATCCGATGTAATATTTATCATTTATATGAGATAAGTGGGTTTTATATTTTTATAATTTTAATGGAATATTGTCCTGACTACTCCTAGGAGAGAATGATTTTTGACTGGCATTGCTCTTTGTATTTATTAACATTTTTAAACTCAGGTTAATATGTATTTACTTATTAATGAGCAGGTAATTTTGTGGGATCTCAACCTGCAGATTCACAAAAGAAATGAGACAGAGTCAAAGTTGGATTTTCTATCAGGGGTATTGAGCAACATCTTGGATCTTACAGAGTTGGCCAATCTTATCCTCTGCTGCCTTCTCTTGCCATTTTTATTGTTAAGAGTTTAACAAAAAGCTACTGAAGATCAGGATTGAGATAATTAAGGGTACTTGTGCTAATTAACATAAAAAAAGAGGAAGGAGAGGCCTGAGAGATAGCACAGTAGAAGGGTTTTTGCCCTGAGTGCAGATTCAGGACAGAGGGTTGTAAAAATCCTGGCATCTCAAAAGGTCTTGAATGCAGAGCAAGGAGAAACTTTGAGCCCCACTGGGTGTGACACACAGAAAGAAAAGAAGGAAGGAAAGGAAGGAAGGAAGGAAGGAAGAGGGAAGGAAGGAAGGAAGGAAGGAAGGAAGGAAGGAAGGAAGGAAGGAAGGAAGGAAGGAAGGAAGGAAGGAAGGAAGGAAGGAAGGAAGGAAGGAAGGAAGGAAGGAAGGAAGGAGAAGGAAAAAGAAAGAATGAAGGAAGGAAAGAAAGAAAGAAGGAAGAAAGAAAGAAAGAAGGAAGGAAGAAAGAAAGAAAGAAAGAGAAAGAAAGAAAGACAGAAAGACAGACAGAGAGAAAGAAAGAAAGGAAAGAAAGACAGACAGAAAGAAAGAAAGAAAGTAAGAAAGAAAGAAAGAAAAGACAAGCAGACAGACAGAAAGTAAGAAAGAATGAAAGAAAGAAAGAAAGAAAGAAAGAAAGAAAGAAAGAAAGAAAGAAGGAAGGAAGGAAGGAAGAGAAAGAAAGAAAGGAAGGAAGGAAGGAAGGAAGAAAGAGAAAGAAAGGAAGGAAGGAAGGAAGGAAGAAAGAAAGGAAGAAAGGAAGAAAGGAAGGAAAGAAGAAAGAAAAGAAAGAAGGAAGGAAGAAAGAAAGAAAGAAGAAAGAAAGAAGTAAGAAAGGAAGAAGGAAGGAAGGAAGAAGAAAGAAAGAAAGAAGGAAGGAAGAAGAAAGAAAGAAAGAAGGAAGGAAGAGAGAAAGAAAGAAAGAGAAAGAAAGAAGTAAGAAAGGAAGAAGGAAGGAAGGAAGAAGAAAGAAAGAAAGAAGGAAGGAAGAAGAAAGAAAGAAAGAAGGAAGGAAGAGAGAAAGAAAGAAAGAGAAAGAAAGAAGGAAAGAAAGAAAGACAGAAAGAAAGGAAAGACAGACAGAAAAAAGAAAGAAAGAAAGAAAGAAAGAAAGGAAAGACAGAAAGAAAGAAAGAAGGAAAGAAAGAAAGAAAGAAAGAAAGAAAGAAAGAAAGAAAGAAAGAAAGAAAGAAAGAAAGAAAGAAAGAAAGAAAGAAAGAAAGGAAGGAAGAAAGGAAGGAAGGAAGGAAGGAAGGAAGAAGAAAGAAAGAGAAAGAAAGAAGGAAGGAAGGAAGGAAAGAAGAAAGAAAAGAAAGAAAAAGAAAGAAGGAAGGAAGGAAGGAAAGAAAGAAAGAAGAAAGAAAGAAGTAAGAAAGAAAGAAAGAAGGAAGGAAGGAAGAAGAAAGAAAGAAAGAATGAAGGAAGAGAGAAAGAAAGAAAGAAAGAAGGAAAGAAAGACAGAAAGAGAGAAAGGAAAGACAGACAGACAGAAAAAAGAAAGAAAGAAAGAAAGAAAGAAAGAAAGAAAGAAAGAAAGAAAGAAAGAAAGAAAGGAAGGAAGGAAGGAAGGAAGGAAAGAAGGAAGAAAGGAAGGAAGGAAGAAAGAGAGAAAGAAAGAGAAAGAAAGAAAGAAAGAAGGGAAGAAAGAAAGAAGGAAAAAAGAAGAAAGAACGAAAGGAAGAAAGGAAGAAAGAAAGGAAGGAAGGAAGGAAGGAAGAGAAAGAAAGAAAAAAGAGAGAAAGAGGGAAAGAAAGATGAAAGAAGAAACAGATGAAAGAAAGAAAGAAAGAGAAAGAAAGAAAGAAAGAGAAAGAAAGAAAGGAAGGAAGAAAGGAAGGAAGAAAGAAAGAAAGAAAGAAAGAAAGAAAGAAAGAAAGAAAGAAAGAAAGAAAGAAAGAAAGAAAGAAAGAAAGAAAGAA
>PVKC010000615.1:0-17038 GCA_004027635.1 Crocidura indochinensis | reverse complement strand
TTTTCAAAGATCTTTGGAAAATCAGAATTCTTAAGGTCAATGTTATACAATTAAGAAATGAAGAGATATATCAGGAAATAAATGTTTTGAATGAATCCAATTCATTCACCAGATTTGTAATCATTTTATTCCATTGACACTAAACATTTCATGGTACATAACTTTTGAATTTTTAATACAATGTTTTATATCATGGAAAGATATTAGTTGTTAACTAACAATGCTTATTACTGAGCTAGATGTTTGATTCATAAATTTTCAGCTCTAAAATTAAAGACGCATCTCAAATAGGTAAGGAGAAAAGAGGAAATTTAAATAAATTTCTTATCCATGTGCTGAATCATTAATTCTAATAGAAAATGTCTCTTTTGATTAGCTAAGTCATTATCATAAAATCCAAACAGTGTCACCTGAAAGTTTTTCGGAGTTATATATAAAGAACAAGTATGCATTATGTTTTCAAATTTCCTTGGGGCTTGAGATCCAAAATGTAAATAACAGATTTTGACATAAGTAGTATTTTTTCCAGATATTTGTTTTTTGTTTCAGAATTTTTAAAAATTACAAAATTTATAAAAGCTGCATGTCTCCTATTCCCAAAGACTAAAAGTCTAGTGTGAGTCTTAAGAATAAGAACAAAAAAGGGGCCGGGCGGTGGCGCTGGAGGTAAGGTGCCTGCCTTGCCTGCACTTGCCTAGGACGGACCACGGTTCTATCCCCAGGTTCCCATACGGTCCATCAAGCCAGGAGCAACTTCTGAGCGCATAGCCAGGAGTAACCCCTGAGTGTCACTGGGTGTGCCCCCCCCCAAAAAAAACCAAAAAACAAAAAAGAATAAGAACAAATGATAATTAACTGTATTTTATATCAATAACAGAGGGCTGGGGTGGTGGCACAAGTGGTATGGATTTTGCCTTGCACACACTAGTCTAGAACAGACCACGGTTTGATCTCCCAGCATCTTATATGCTCCCCAAGCCAGGAGCAATTTCTGAACGCTCAGGAGTAATCCCTGTGTGTCACCAGGTGGGCCCAAAAACCACACACACACACACACACACACACACACACACACACACACATACATATATATATACACATATATGTATACATATATACACATACATATATATGTATATATATACATATGTGTGTGTATAAATAACTTGGTGTTAGGTTGAAAGTGTGGATATGTGGATAATTCCTCTATTTTTATAGGAAGAATTATATAGAGAAAGTGGAACCAGCTGAGTTCTGCTGTGTGCAGAAGCACAGCATATATCTTGGGCCTTTGCTCTAACCTGCTTTGGTATGGGATCTTAATCCTCCTCTGCATCCTTCCCTGAGGGCTCATCTTCTCCTGAGGTGAGTCATCCTACCCACAGACAGTGGAACCAGCTGATTCCTGCTGTGTGTCAGAAACACTACAGTTATCTTAGGCCTTTTCTCTACTCTGCTTTGGCCTGGGTTTTTGTTCCTCTTCTACATTCTTCCCTGAGGACTCATCATCTTCGGAGGTGATCACTCCCACCAACACAGGTTGATAGATCAACCAGACTGAAACCCAACAAAAATATACTAGTTCGGGGCCGGGCGGTGGCGCTGAAGGTAAGGTGCCTGCCTTACCACGCTAGCATTGGACGGACTGCGGTTCGATCCCCCGTGCCCCATATGGTCCCCCAGGCCAGCCAGGGGCGACTTCTGAGCGCATAGCCAGGAGTAACCCCTGAGCGTCACTGGGTGTGGCCCCCCCCCCAAAAAAAAACCAAAAAAAAATATACTAGTTCTGAAAAGAGAAATGGAAGAAAGTGGACTAGTATATAGATAGATAGATAGATAGATAGATAGATAGATAGATAGATAGATAGATAGATAGATAGATAGATAGATAGATAGATAGATAGATAGATAGATATAGATATAGATATATATCACTCCATTCCAGAAGCCTGGATACACATTCTCCAGGATAGACTACATGCTAGCCCATTAAACATATCTTCATAAATACAAGAGGACAGAAATTGTGCAGACTACCTTCATTGATCACAAGGCTCTGAAATTAGATTTGAACTAAAAAGGGACACAAAAGAAAAACTTTAACACCTGCATATTAAACATCTTACTACTGAACAACCAGTAGGTTGGAGATGAAATCAAAGAAAAAACCAAAACATTCTTGGAAACAAATGACAATAAAGATACAAAATATCAGAATTAGTGGGACACAGTAAAAGCAGTACTGAGAGGAAAATTTATAGCTTTGCAAGCACACATCAGTAAGTAGGAAGGGGCATACCACAATAACTTAATGCCACAGTTTATAAAATTAGAAAATTATCAACAAATGGAAACAAAATAGGTAGGCAGAAGTAAATAATAAATCTTAGAGCAGAAATCAATGAAGTGGAAATTCAGAAAAAAATCCAAAAGATCAATGTAAGCAAAAGTTGGTAATGTGAAAAAATAAACAAGATTGATAAAACTCTGGCAAAACTCACAAAACAAAATCAAGAGAGAAAAACTTGATAAACTGCATTAGAAGTGAAAAAGGCAGGATCACTACAGATATTGCTGAGACTACTTTGAGAAACTCTATGTCATGAAACATGAGAACCTGCCAGAAATGAACATATTCTTAGACTCTTATAAACTTCCACAGCTAAAAAAGGATGAAGTAACATATCTAAACAGCCCCATCACTATTGAGAAAATTAAAATATTGATAAAAAATCTTCCCCAAAACAAATGCCCAGGCCCAGATGGATTCACTAATGATTTTTTTTCAAACCTTTCAAGAGGAAATTCTACCAATCCTGCCCAGGCTCTTTCATAAAATTGAAAGAAACAGGAACATTTCCAAATAGCTTTTATGAAGATAACATCACCTTGAAATGAAAACTAGACAGAGATACTGCAAAAATGAAAATTACAGACAGTATCCCTGATTATCATAGCTGCAAAGATCTTCAAAAAATTCTGGCAAATAGAATTCAATGCCTCATCAAGAAGATCATTCATCATGACCAAGTAGCTTTCATGCAAGGAATGCAAACATGACTTAACATTGATAAATCATTCAACATAATACACCATATCAACAAAAAGAAAATCTAAAATAATATGATCATATAAACAGATACAGAGAAAGCACTTAATAAGATTCAACATCCTTTCTTGATAAAAAAAATAAACACCTCATCAAGATGGGAATGAAAGGAAATTTTCTCAATATAGTCAAGGCATTCTACTACAAGTCAATAGCAAATATTATCGATGGAGATAAAGTAAAAGCCTTTCCCCTAAAATCTGGTAAAGACAAGGCTGCCCTCTCTTAACACTCCTATTCAATATAGTATTGAAAATACTTGCAATAGTGGTTAGGAAAGAAAAAGATAAGAAGGGCATCCAGATAGATAAGGAAGAAGTCAAGCTCTCACTGTTTGCAGATGCCATGATAATATATTTTGGAAACCCTGAAGACTATGAAAAAAGCATCTAGAAACTATAGATTCATATGGCAAAATGGCAGATTACAAAATTAACACGGAAAAGTCAATGGCCTTCTTATACATTAATAATTAAAGAGAAGAAATGGACATTAAGAAAACAATCCAATTCACATTAATGCCACACAAACTCAAATATCTTGAGGTCAACTTAACTAAAGAGGTAAAGGACCTATACAAAGAAAATTACAAAAGCCTGCTTCAAGAAATAAGTGAAGACACAAAAGAATCGAAACACATACCCTGCTCATGAATTGACAGGATTAGTATCATTATATGCAATGCTCCCAAAGCATTGCATAGATTTTTTTTTGATTTTTGGGTCACACCCGGCAGTGCTCAGGGGGTATTTTTGGCTCCATGCTCAGAAATTGCTCCTGGCAGGCACGGGGGACCACATGGGGCACCAGGATTCGAACCGATGACCTTTTGCATGAAAGGTAAATGCCTTACCTCCATGCTATCTCCTGGGCCCTGAATTGCATAGATTTAATGTAAACTCTGTAAAGATACTCATGACATTCTTTAAAGAAGTGGATCAAACACTACTGAAATTCATTTGGAACAATAAACAATCACGAATGGCTAAAGTAATTCTTGGTAAAAGGAATATGGGAAGCATTACTTTCCCCAATTTTAAACCATATTACAAAGTAATGATTATCAAAACAGCATGGTATTGGAATAAAGACAGATCCTCAGATCAGTGGAATAGATTTGAGTATTCAGAAAATGTTCCCCATACATACAATCATTTAATTCTTGATACAAGGGCGAGAAATTCAAAATGGAGCAAGGAAATCCTCTTAAACAAGTGGTTTTGGCACAATTGGGCAGTCATTTGCAAAAAGAGAGAACTCAGAACTCCATCTAGAACCATGCACAAAGATCAAATCTAAAGAGATTAAAGATCTGATATCAGACCTAAAACCCTATATAGAACAACGCATAGGTAAAACCCTATATGACATTGAGACTAAAGGCATCTTCAAGAAAGAAATAGCACTCTTCAGAAAAGTGAATGCAGAGAAAAACTATATTAATATATGGGATTATATTATATATGGTACATATATATGGGGCTATATTAAGCTTAAAAGATTCTGCATCTCAAAGGAAATAGTGCCTAGTATACAAATGCCACCCACAGAATGGGAGAAACTATTCACCCAAAACCCATCAGAGGAGCTAATTTTTAAAATATACAAGTTACTGACAGAAATTAATAAAAAAGAAACATATAACCCCATTAAAATGGGGGAGAAGTAAAGAACAGGAACTTCCTCAAGAAAGAAATGCAAATGGCCAAAAGACACATGGAAAAATGCTCCACATCACTAATCATCAAGGAGATGCAAATCAAAACTATAATGAGGTACCATCACAAACCACAGAGACTGGCACACATCACAAAGAACAGGATCAATCAGTGCTGGCGGAGATGTGGAGAAAAAGGAACTCTGATTCACTGTTGGTGGGAATGCCATCTAGTCCAACCTTTATGACAAACAATCTGGAGATTCTCCAAAACCCTGGAAATTGAATTCCCATATTATACAGCTCTTCTACTCAAAGGGATATACTTTAGGAATACAAAAATACAATTCAAAAATCCCTTCCTCACACCTATATTCATTGCAGCACTATTTACAATAGACAGACTCTGGGAAAAACCAAGATGGCCATCAGCATATGAATGGTTAAAGAAACTGTGGTACATATACACAATGGAATATTATGCAACTGTCAGGAGAGATGAAGTCATGAAATTTCCCTATACATGGATGTACATGGAATCTATTTTGTTGATGGAAATAAGTCAGAGAGAGAGAAATAGACACAGAACAGTCTCACTCATTTATGGGTTTTAAGGAAAATTAAAGGCATTACTGTAATAAGGCCCAGAGACAATAGAGTTAAAGGCTGGAAGGGCCAGAAGTACCGTCTCACAATCTGAAGCCCACAACAAAGAATGGTGAACGCTGTTAGGGAAATAGCTACACTAACAACTAGCATGACAATATTAAAGAATTAGAGAAGTAGAATGTCTGTTGCAAATGCAGACAGGGGTGGTGGTGGAGGGTGCCATTGGTGGTGGGAATGTTGCACTGGTGAAGGGGGGGTACTCTTTGACTGAAGCCCAACTATAGACTTGCTTGTTATTATGATGCTTAAATAAAATAAATATTTATCTAAGAAAATAATTATATAAAACACTCAAATATGTAAAAATTATTAATATGTAAAATTAAATTTGCATTTAATTATCAACATTTTTTAATTTTTTGTTTAGGTCATACCAGGAAATGATTAGGATCCACTTCTGGCTCTGTTCACACTGATCATTTCTGCTGGGGTCTAACAGACCCTAAGAGTTGGTGGAAAGGATAAAAAAAATGAGTCAACTGGGACCAAGTCAAGCATTCTACCTGCTGTAATATCTCTCTGAACCAAGCATTATCACTTTTTTTATTCGTTTTTGAGTCCTACCTGGTGATATTTTGAAGGTTACTACTGGCAGTAGTTAAAGGGACCATGTGTGGTTCATGTTATCATACTCAGGTTGGCTGTGTGCAAGGTAAATGACCTGCCTTTTGTACTATAAATCTGGCTTCTAAATATTATAATTTTTAAAAATATATATAGTATATTTATCGATATGTTTATTTTAAAGAAATTACAGAGAAAAATATATTTTCCTTCATTAGATTCTGAAATAAGACACATAAGAGTCATGTTTTTTCTAAAGCAAGCTATTAAACAATTTATCAGTGAGAGACTGTTGACTTATAAGTACACCATTAAATAGTGTGTATCCTATGAGCCTATAAGTATTTTAGTGTCTTTGGTGTGAAAAATGTTTCAGGAGAAAAGTGGGAAGATATTATTTAGAAGTCAAGTGACAACTTAGCAATAGATACTATTCGTGGTTAAAAAAAATAAGCATTGAAATAGATGGGAAAAGAAAGATTTATTGTTAATATGATTTATTGTAGGCTGCTATTTCCTCCCTTTTTATGGTGCAGATACATTACTTTCATACAATGCTGATGTATCAATTCTAGCATATTAATGATAATCACTGCCAGTGATAGTTCAACAGAATACTTGGTTTTCCTTGCTTTTCAATTCAATGCAGGAGGACTAGTTTCAATCCTCATTTTATTTCTTATGCATAGATCTAGGAGTTTCACTGAATACTAACAGATATGGTCCACAATAAAATACAAAAATTGGCTTCATAACTTCTATTAAAACAGTACATAATGAAGTTGGCAGAAAAATGCCACATGCCTGTAATCATAGTTGTTTTTAATGTGGCTATTTATTTCCTATTATGTTAAACTAATAATATATCTTTATAATATAAAGATCTGTGAGTTGTTTTCTTTAAAAAGTATTAACTTCATGTCATTATCTCAATTTGTTCATTATGGAGATTCAATAAATAATATAACCTCACATACATATTGAAACATATCAGGTCCTATAATGTCCCAAATAGTATATTCTACAGTAGTGTGTAAAAATGAATAAACTGTGTTCTCTGAATGGTCACAATTTGACAAGGGGGACTTATTTAGAAACATTGTTTATAAAAGCCAAGAGATAGGATGGTGGTCAAGTACTTATCATATATGAAGTTGACCTGAGTTAAATTTTCAGCACCAAATATGGTCTACTGAGATGAACAGGTCTGATCATTCAGTGCAGAGGTAGATTTAAGCTTCAGGATTTATTGGAGTGGCTCAGTAGCCCCCACAAATACAAACAAGCAAAAACTCTATTGTTATGACTATTAATTTGAGAGACTGGAAGGATCCAATACATGGTTTTGTGGAACACACAGGAAAGATTTTTTGACCAACTTGTGGGAAAAGAGCAAATAAACAAAGTATGAGAGATCTGAGATAATATTGTCATTTCTATACTGAGTGACTGAGTAAATAGGAAATGAGTTAACCATAAAGAAAGTGTTATTATTATATTATTTATTGCATATCAAGAATATAGTATTTATGTATATTATTTTATATTTTATAAATACTATTATAAAGAGTATTATTTTACAGAGGATGTAACCTCATTGCCTACAGCTGAAAGGCATTAGTGTTGAAGTACTGGTTTGGAAGGGATTCTTAAATTCTATTCAAATGAATAAAACACATTTTGTTTTAATCCACTATAAAAATTCACAGAATAGAAACTAATATTAAATCATATTTTCTCACAACTCTGGAGACTTCAAGACTAAAACTAAGGTACTAAAAATATTTTGTGAGGACTCTTTTCCTGGCTTATAGATAATGGTAGTTTTTGTTCTTCATAAATTAATGGTGTAAATATGAAGATGAGAGTGAATGAGAGAGATTTCTTCTGATACAAGTTCCAATGCTAGAGAATTAATGCCTGGATTTTATGCCCTCAAATTCTTAACCATACCTTATTTAAAAAACCCTATTTTTATGGGGCCAGAGAGATAATATTGAGGTAAGGCGTTTGCCTTGCATGCAGAAGGATGGTGGTTCAAATCTCGGCATCTCATATGGCCCATCGAGACTGCCATGAGTGATTTCTGAATGTAGACCCAGGAGTAACTCCTGAGTGATGCCGAGTGTGACCCAAAACAAACAAACAAAAAACAAAACAAAACAAAACAAAAATAACCTATTTCCCAAAGGAGAAACTGAGCACTAGACTTCAACATGGAATTAGGATAAGACATCTAAGTTCACAACAGACAAGAAGTCTTGAAAGACTAGAATAAATTCCAGGTTCTGAATGGTCAGAGCTCACAGCTACTTTAGAGTTTCATTAAAAAACAAAGGAAAGTAAAACGAGCAAGTTGTCACCGTTTTATGAGCAGAGGATTAAATATGTACCTGGATGAACTATGACCATCATTGCTTGATAAACAGGGAATTAGGTCCAAAAATGCCATTGCAGTTCATGGAAATTTCTAACAGAACTAGAGACTATCTGCACATAGATAGACCCTATTATTGGTGGTACATAATAACAATTTCCTTTCCTAATTATTCTTTAACATATTTAGCATGATTTGGAGAGAAGGGATGGGTGGTTTTGAGACAAAAGCTATCGTGCTCAGGGCCCAATTTTGTTTCTCTATTCATGGATTTATTCTGCTGTTTTCAGGGCATGATTTGTGATTCAGTGAATAAAACACTCAGTAGGCAATATGCCTTACCTGCTGTCCTAGATCTCTGGCCCAGTGTTTTTATTTTTACCAGATGATATGACTACATTCTTTTTTGTTTAACAAAAGAATTTCAACCAAAGAATATGGATTTAGTTTACTTACTCCCTTTCAATTGTGGCTTAACATAAGAGATGTCATAAGAGATGGAGCAATAGCACAGTGGTTGGGCATTTGTCTTGCACATGACAGATCCAGGATGGACCTGGTTCGATTCCCAACATCCCGGTTCCCCAAGACAGGAACAATTTCTGAGTGCATAGCCAGGAATAACCCCTGACCATCACCAGTGTAGGCCCCCACAAAACCATAACAAACAACAAAAAAGAGATGCAATAAGTTCACCTTGTTAATGTATATATGTGTGTGTGTGTGTGTGTGTGTGTGTGTATATATATATATATATATATATATATATATATATATATATATATATACATATATATATACCTATTCTCTTTTTAGGCTGGTTGGATTCTTTGATGAGATTAAATGTAATATGCAATATCAAATAAAATTAAGTATATATACATACATGAGTTTTTTCATACATTCATGTATAGGTAGCCAAGATAAAAGTTCCAGACTCAAGAGGAGGCCTTCGGCCAGTTTGACACACATTGTCAGGGAACTAGGACAACCTGCATCATGAGCACCTGCCAGCCCAGACATATTGTCTGATAGTGAAAGACATTTAGCTCTAATCTACCACTGATCTAGTTGTAATTAAAACTCAGCACAGGGGCGTTTACCTTGCATGAAGAAAGATGGTGATTCGAATCCCGGCATCCCATTTGGTCCCCGGTGCCCAAGGGCGATTTCTGAGCATATAGCCAGGAGTAATCCCTTAGCATTGCACAATGTGAATCAAAAACAAAAATAAATAAATAAATAAATATAATAAAAAATATCCCAGCAAAATTTGTAAGAGTGTCATTTCATTTGGGTTACCATTTGTCCATAGAAAACATATTCATTACAATTGTTTTAGTGGGACTGGTTTGTAGTACAGTAGTAGGGTGTTTGCCTTGCACATGTCTGATCAGCATGAATGTGGGTTTCATCCCTGGCCTCCCATATGGTCCCCTGAATGAGGAGCGATTTTTGAGTGCAGAGCCAAGAGTAACCTCTGAGCACCACTGGGTGTGGCCCCCCAAACAAAAAGACCAAACAAATAAATAAAATTGTTTCAGTGATCTGAAGCATTATATTTGCTTCAAAAAAGCCAGCAACTTTGGTGGTGGGAATTCCCCTGATTCAATGTCACTATGTATTTAAAATATTACTGTGAAAGATATGTAATCCAATTGGTCAAAATAAAAATCATTATAATAATAAGAAAGCCATCAACCATTTTGTTGTCATTTTTAACACTTTCATTATACTCTAAAGTAAAATATATGTGCATAAATTTAAAATTAATGACAACTTTGGTCGTATAAATTTCTTTGAATGTTATCGAAATTTTGTTGTAATTCATAAGAATATTGAGATATCAGGCTGATATAAAACCATGTTTTTAATCCTGGTCAATTTCAAGACTATAAATTTCATATGGTCTTTCAAGTGGATTTCAAGTCGTAAGTTTTCTCTTTTATTTACTTTTTAATAATATATTTATTTAAGCACCATGATTATGAATATATTTGTAGTTGGGTTTCATTTATAGAAAATAACATCTCTCTTCACCTTCCTACTACAAGCCATCTTAATCATCTAGTAGCATGAATGAAATGAAGATATATTTAAATACAGTAGAGCATGAAAGAGAGAGGAAGTAAAGAGGGATAATGGAAGCGACAGAGGGAGAAACTGAGGAAGAATGGGAGAAGGAAAGAAACAAGATAATATCTATACAAATTACAATATCACAGTTGTCTTTAATTTTAATATCAATAGCTATAAGCCTCTTATTTTCTCTAGTGAACAGTAATAAAGTGGTACTTCTCTGTAGAAATTCCATCCTCCCAGTAAAAAGTCAAATGATTATAGTAATGAACAGATTGTGTGTTGAAAGGATGAGGTAGTGATAGAAAGAATTGGGCAGAGCGGATTGAGGAGTAAACCCTAAAACACAAAGAAGAGAGAATTTGAAATCATATTATTAAGTATGATCTTTATACACTTTGTAACCTCTCTGGTATATTTGGTTTATAGATAAGTGATTTATTAAACAAACATGTTAGGGTGATGTATCCCACAGATTTCTCAAAAGCAGCAACAGGACTGTGACTTGTCTATTCCTGATAATGGCAATGAGCTCAGTGTAGGCACAGGAACCAGATACCCCTTCAAAGGAATCTGATTTCCCCTCATTGAAATGAATACTGGCTTCATAAACCATCCCTGACACCCTGAGTGGCAGTAGAGTAGATAAAATTGGACTCAAATTGTTTATCCTTCCTCTAGTGTCTTGTTTTCTTCCAAGTATTCCTTCCTCCAAAAAAAAAAAAAAAAAAACTTACTCTATTTGTTGAATGACTTTTTCCTCATATAAAACCAGCTCTTTTTTCTGACTCCTGTTCTTATGCTTATATTCTAAATTATCCTATGAAGAGAGCTTTTTTTTTCATCATATCCATAATAAACTTCCTAAATTAAGTCTCTTCTAATGAACCAGTAGGTGTAAGTTTTCATTTTTCAGTCAGTGCTCTGACAGATATAATTCTTAAGTGAAGCAAACAGACAAGAAAACTGAGGCCTCTTGACTGCCTGATATATGTTTCATCTATGATATATAAAAGAGTGCTAACAAGACAATAAATTAGATTGTTTGACTTTTGCAGTAAACAGAAATATTCCAGGCTTCTGAGCCACAATAACATTGTGATCCACAATGTCACAACTGCTCAACTTTTAAAATAAAAATAGCCATAGATAAAGCATAAAATATGAGGGCAGAGCTGTCCTTGAGAATATTTTGTGAGGCAGATTTGGCTTAAAAGCATTAGTCTGGGGCCCGGGAGATAGCATGGAGGTAAGGCGTTTGCCTTTCATGCAAAAGGTCATCCATTCGAATCCCGGTGCCCCATATGGTCCCCTGTGCCTGCCAGGAGAGATTTCTGAGCATGGAGCCAGGAGTAACCCCTGAGCACTGCTGGGTGTGACCCAAAAACCAAAAAAAAAAAAAAAAAGCATTAGTCTGCCGACCCTTGTGCTGAGTAGAACAAGGTAGATTGCAAAGTTCATGGATTTACAATATATTGCATATATATTACCTGCTGATGTTTCCCTAGTGATTTGAATCATTTTTCATTTTTCAGAAAGACTCTAAGAAGGAGCCAGCATGGATAGTGTTAATAAACTCTTGATTAGAAAGTTCTAAGAGCCCATCTGGATGGTGGAATGATAATTACAGACAATGAGAGAAGCTGGAGGCTGAATTAGAAGCTTGGATCCATTTCCTCAAACTTATAGATGAAGAATGGAATTTAGCATTTACAGTAATTAGATCCTTTTTTATTGAGAAGAGGAAAAAGGAGAAAGATAGAGGATGGGAGGGAGAGAGGTGGAAGTAGAAATTAGGAACTTATTTTGCTGGCAAATTCCAGAAGCTTTCAGCTATCTTCGATGATACAGTTATTGATGTGTTCTATCTTCTTTACTCTTATCTCAAAAAATTTTTTTTCTACACAAATTTGAAATCCTCAAAGAAGTGAGAGCCTGTATTGTGACACAGTGATAGAACAAAAGCACTGTATGTATAGGTCCTGGATCTTATATTCTCCCCTCACAATAGCAGTAACAATGGAGCATAAAATTAAACCTAGCTTAGTAAATATTAAGGAGTGATCTGATCTGATTCTGGTAAAGTTCTGTGCCCACTCCAGGCATTAGTTTTATCTAAAAAGTTCTGTCATCTGTATTACATCAATTATAGGATATCGTTTCAGTGGTCCTCAAACTACGGCCCGCGGCACATACTGTATTTGTTCCCATTTCGTTTCTTCACTTCAAAATAAGATATATGCAGTGTGCATAGGAATTTGTTCATAGTTTTTGTTTTTAGTATAGTCCAGCCTCCAACGATCTGAGGGACAGTGAACTGGCCCCCTGTTTAAAAAGTTTGAGGACCCCTGCAATGTTGCCTTCCAGAATGCCTAGTTTAATTTTTAAGGCCACGTAATTGTGTTCTAGTTCACCAGAACTCAAGGAGTTCCTGAAAAAAATAAGAGAGGTGAACAAAAAGCTTTATGCATTTGTCACTTTCCCTGCACAGTAGCTTGACAAATGGCTCAAAGACTAAGATCATATTTATAACCTAAAACTACATTCCACTGTGTCAATTAAAAGCTTAGATTAACCTCAATTTACAGTAAAACAAAGCATTGCCCCACATCCTGATGAGAATTTGATGCCATATCTGTGACAGACAAGATATGGGTATAGTCACATGATCCAAAGGAAAAAAATATTTATTTTACATGTCTCAGGGTTAGGGCACACTTTCCTGTAGCATAGCAGGAAATCAGTCGATGGTTCTAGCAAGGTTTGGAGACCAACAGGGAATTATCGGCACGGAGTTTGAATGAGCACAGGGATCTTAGCTATATAGCACAGCAGATAAGTAATTTGCCTTCCATGCAGCGAACCCAAATTTGAAGTCCAGCAACCCAGATGATTATAGGAGTAATTCCTGAGCACAGAGTGAAGCTGCCAGATGTGACACAAATGAATTTCCATCAATTTCAGGGAAAGATTTTAAGCCTTAAATAGCCCAAAGTGTGTTAATAAGTATTTCTTTACTAATTCTTTATTAAAGCCATATAGTCTTGGTGTATAGAAACATCAATTAATAAATGTTCTAGTCATGAGTCTCCTGCCAGAATACAGGATGCTGAAGCAAGATTCATTGCCCTATAAGTATTTCAACTTAAGCCTTGAGCAAAGCTGAGCACCACTGGGCTCCCACCACAGCAATTTACTCTCTCCAAACACTAACAAAATAGCAAAGAGAATTCATATCTGAAGCTTTCATAAGTGAAGTGTGCCATGACTGAGAGTGGAGCATAATAGACAATATAAAAAGTCAAAGTTCACTCAATTAGATTACCTCACATATATCTTTTTATCTTCTAATAATGGAACCAAGTGCCTCCATGATGAAACACATAGAGGATAAATAGATAAATGCTACATTCATACAGAAGTCTTCACTGTAAATTGAAAACGTTCTGTGACAGTTATTAAAAACTGGCTGTTAAGGCCATTTTGCTACATAAACTATCATGAGGCATACTCACAGATCTCTGCAGGTAGAATTTGATCATTAATTCAGGGTGAGTCATTATTTGCATTTTCAAGCTTTATTTTGGCAATAAATCACGTGCTATTTATTCTAAAAATATAGTAGGTTATGTATGAATGTATGTGTGTGAAGTCAGACACAATCAATTGTGTGTGAGAGAGATAGGAGAGTACAAGAAAGCATATGCTTCAGTGTATATGCCATTTTAATGTTTCAGTATGTGAGCTTTGAGTATTTGCTACATTAATTTCTGCCTTGATTTGAAGTTAAAAGTGGACTACTTAAATAAATGATGGTAACAAAGCTTTCATTTGTCTTTAAAGCATTCATTAATCGTTTCTCATGACTTTCTCAGAGATGTCATATAGGTAATGAATAAAATATTTATTCTAACATGGATCACTTCATGTTTTATATCTAAACCAAGATTAACATGTTTGAAAAAAAATGAACCATCACACACAAACATATATGCAAATACAGAAAGATATGGCATATCCATAATTTTATTATTAATATATAAACATAGACATGCTTATTTAATACTTATTAATTATTTTTATTAAGTTAGTATATTCTATTTTATGTATCTATTCACGACAAAAACAAGCTTTATTTGGGTGAAGCATTCTTCTGTGCTCAAGGCTTACATCTGGTTGAGCTCTCAGAGAATCACTCCTAGAGGTTTCACAGGACCATATGGTATGCCAAGGATCAAACCTGGACCACATCCTGAAAGGTAAGCGAAAGGTAAGGCATAGTGCTAAGGTAAGTAATTGTAACATTTAATTCAATAATTTAAGTGCTATGCATAGAAGTACTGAAATGACAACATAAAGTTGAATTTTAGACACATTTCAAAATTAAACATAAATGAGCATTTAGTGGAAATATTCATTTTTATATGTTTGGAAGTTACTAAAATTCTTTCTTGTCAGTTTCTTGCTTTTCTGTAATATATTTATACTTAGAACGTCTTAAATGAATTTCTTTACTAACCATCTCATCTACTTGAACATATTTATACCTCAGCATTAATATAACTTATACATTATCATTTATAGTTAAACTTTTATTCATTTTAAAGAACATTATAGATATATGTACATATATATAAAACACACAATAGAATAATACTCAGCTACAATAAAGATAAAATGATATGTGTTGCTATGTGGATGGAATCAAAGTATCACACTGTGTAAATAAGAAAGAAAGAACATATAGATAAATGTCATAAATTGGGCATAAAGAAACATTGTAAGGAAATCACAAATATGTAAAGCCTACATAAACTGAAAATGGTCTACATTAAGGATAGATGTGAGGGTCAATGGGGATGGGTTGATACTCACACTTGGGAGGATGGTATGGAGTAGGAAAGGCAATGCACGAAATGATATAATTAATAATATAAATATTATAAGCCATGTTCTTTTATATCTGACAAGAGAGTGAGATCATTCTATGTATATACGAAGTATATTTCTTTCCTGTTAACTCATTTCAGCATAATACTCTCCATATCTATCCATGTATAAGCAAATTTCATGGCTTTCTTTTTCTTTCTTCCTTTTTTTCTTTCTTCCTTTTTTTCTTCCTTTCTTTCTTTCTTTCTTTCTTTCTTTCTTTCTTTCTTTCTTTCTCTTCCTTCCTTCCTTCCTTCCTTCCTGCCTTCCTTCCTTCCTTCCTTCCTTCCTTCCTTCCTTCCTTCCTTCCTTCCTTCCTTCCTTCCTTCCTTCCTTCCTGCCTTCCTTCCTTCCTGCCTTCCTTCCTTCCTGCCTTCCTTCTATATTTTTTCTTTCTTGGAGGCCACACCTGGATCCCCTTCACTGTTCTATAGATCTAGCCCAGTCTTCATTTTTCTTAACTCCTGCGAAATAGTCTATTATTTAGAATTCCACAGTTTATTTAGCTATTCATCTTTCTTGGGAAATTGGTATGCAGAGAGCTTTTCCATTTGGTGTTTAGGGTTCCTGGGTACATTCCTAGGAGTAAATATGTTGGATCATATGGGAGAACAAGTGTTAGTGTTTTTGAGTAATATTCATAGTTTTTTTCCCCAAGAGGTAATGTATGACAATAATATCTAGAAAAAAGGCTCAGGAGGACCAGATATTGGTAGGAAGTTTGCCACAAATAGTGGAGCAGTGCCTTTAGGATCAAGAAGGGACCACTATGACAATGACAATGATAATTGAAATTTATAACTTTGGAAAAGAATTGGCTGCTGGAAGGAGATAAAGTGATATGCACTTTACCACTTCATTAAAAGTATTGCAAACCGCAATACCTATAAAGGAAAAGGAAGAAAGACAAACACAGAGAGACGTAAAATACCTATAAAGAGGCAGGCAGAAGTGAAGGTGGAGTTGAAATGAGGGACAGTGGTGCAGGGAAATGGGCACTGGTGACAGGGTGTACATCTTTTGACTGAAACTCAATCATGTACAACTTTGTACCCATAATATTTAAATAAAATATTTATTTTATTGAAACAATTAACAATTGTGATCTACAGAGTCCTTTATAGTTGAATTATAGATATATAATTTTTCAGGGTCCTTCCCACCACCAGTGTCAACCTCCCTCCATCAATGGCCCCAGAGTGCATCCTATCCCACCAACCATTGCCTCATGTCCTGCCAGTGGAACAGGTCCCTTTGCGTTTAGATTGTTAAAGTTTAGATCCCTTGAATTCTATAATCATTGGCTTTGGCTTGTATAGTTAATTTTGTCCTTATTTATTTTCCTGCCAATGCATTTGAATACACTGAATCCTGGGCCCCCAGCCTTTTATTTATTTCTTGAAAAATTTATAGAAGATTTTGGAATATGTGGTTAAATAACATAATCCATGTCCCTGGGTGTTGCATATGTAAACATTTCTAATCTTATCATGATTTGGAATTTCTATGTATAAACATTTCTGGACCCACCCTGATCCTACCCTGATCAGTGATTGGACCCTACTCTAGGGTGGGACCTGGCTTTCTGGACCCACCCTGATCTTACCCTGATCAGTGATTGGACCCTACTCTAGGGTGGGACCTGGCTTTCTGC
>PVKC010000614.1:49695-63121 GCA_004027635.1 Crocidura indochinensis | reverse complement strand
GAAGGAAGGAAGGAAGGAAGAAAGAAAGAAAGAAAGGAAGAAAGAAAGAAAGAAAGAAAGAAAGAAAGAAAGAAAGAAAGAAAGAAAGAAAGAAAGAAAGAAAGAAAGAGAGAGAGAGAGAAAGAAAGAAAGAAAGAAAGAAAGAAAGAAAGAAAGAAAGAAAGAAAGAAAGAAAGAAAGAAAGAAAGAAAGAAAGAAAGAAAGAAAGAAAGAAAGAAAGAAAAAAATAAAGAAAGAAAAGTTTGGGACTAGAGCTGTGGCACAAGCAGTAGGGCATCTGCCTTGCATGTGCTAACCTAGGACAGACTGAATGAAGATCAATCTCCCAGCATCCCCCAAGCCCAGAGTGAATTCTAAACCCATAGCCTGGAATAACCCCTGAGCATCACCAGATGTGCCCCTCCCAAGAAAAAAATTTCACTGTTTTCCTAATAAGAACCAAGAGCAAACATGAAATCAGTCCTTTTCTACAACTCCACCAAAAAGAAGTTCTTTGTATATGCTGTTAGATATTCCTTAGTGCACCTAAAAATATGAGAATTTTTTCAATAACAAGAAGAGTTGCTATACCCGAAATCTGTGTTTTCAGCATTGTGACTAAATTATTACTTAGTAAATAAGTGCTTAAGTGAGAAAGACTTAGAACAAACTAGTAAAGCAGATGAGAAGCTTGCTTTTCACTTGGTCAACAAAGGTTCAATTCCTGACTTTTCTTAAGGTTCCCCAAACATAACTAGGAATGATCCCTGAGAACAGAATTAGAAGTAATCCCTGAGCAGTAGTGGATGTTGCACAAAAACAAAAGTATATAAAGAATTTTAAGCTACTGGAGTTAGATTTAGATACTAGTTCTGTTATTTATATGCTGATGTTTTTAATACATCTTCATTACTTTTTGATATTTAAATATTTACTAATACATTTGGGCCGGAGCAGTGGCACAAGCAGTACGGAATCTGCCTTGCCAGCACTAGTCTAGGATGGACCATGGTTCAATCCCCTGACTTCCCGTATGGCCAAGAGTGATTTCTGAGCACATAGCCAGGAGTAATCACTGAGTGTCACCAGGTGTGACCCCAAAACCAAAATATATATATATAATATATAATATTATTATACAATATAATATACAAATATAATATACAATATATAGTCAACTTTAGAGAGGCTTATAATAAATACTATGTATAAATATATATTCATAGTATTTATTATAAGCTTCTCTGAAATTGATTAAATTGTTATTGAGGACAAATATCTGGTTCCAGTAGATAGCTTAGAAATAAAATTTTAATGTATAACATGAACTAAGTAATAGTTAACATTAATTTAATTAACCACTGCCTTAATAAATAAACATGCTGTGGGTGGGTGGGGAAAATGTGGGTGGGGAAAAATAAATAAATAAACATGCATAGAAACATGTCTTTATTAAAACAAGAACATTACTGAATTAAGAATTTAGGAATGAGATACCCAAAATAGATAAAATTACTCTTCCATACTAAACACTGTTGAATTATCTTCTATATAAAACACTGCTGTCCCAACATAATTTAAAGTACTTGATATTCTCCTTGGAGCATGACTAACCAACCATTCCAAACTGTTCCAGGATTGGATCAAAGTCAGCAATAAAATTACTATAATGCAATTTTATGCCCTCTGTAGAAAATGGTATGAGCCAAACTGGCTTCCTAGAGACAGAACATGACAAAAGAAATTTCTGTCACTTATTAGGGTTATTCCTAGGATTATAGTATATTTCAGTTTGTAAAAAGAATATATACTTTGAAATGTCCTTTATTCTGATGCTTCATTCACACACATGGCATATAAAATAATATGCTTATATCTATCTCCTTGTCAGAGGATAACCCTTCACCATATATCATTTATGAAAGTATATCAACTCTTTCTTTCTGCATGTAGAGGGATAACTGAGAACACCACCCAATCCCTAGAACAATTTATGTTCACATAGAGGTTCTCAGTGAAGAGCAGAGCAGCAAGAAGAGGCCAGGCCACTACTGCCAAAAAGACCTCATTTGAATAGAGCCCACTACTGTCTTCTCTGGAAACATGTTTTAAAAACTGTGGATATTTCATTTGATGATTCTTTATGTACAGTTATTCTATACCACCTTTATTTTCCCCTCCGTTTCTCAAACCAATAATAAAAGCCTCTGGAAGGACTCCACCCATTCCCGGAGTATAGGATCCCTCTCTCTTTTATATCTACTTATTTTATTTATCAGTTTTTTTCTTTATCTTCTATCTTTTTTTTTCTTTCTCAAACAAATCCACATAACTTGTACTGACTAGTCCCGCTTCCCAATCAGGGGGGTAAAGGGGGGTAACCAAGACCAAACAGGTGTAAGACCACCAAGTAGCAAGCTAGATGCAGAGGGGACCATTTGCTTTAGCAACCCCCGGGGGGGGGGGTAGAGGAGAGGATATAGAAAGTAGGATGGGAACCGAGGCGGATGGAAGACTTTTTGGTGATGGGAGTTCCCCAGATTTTATGTTAATTTGTACCTAAAATATGATTGCCAACGATATGCAATCCAATATATTTAAAATAAAAATTATACTATTAAAAACAAATAAAAAATAAAGAACAAACCATAACAAAACAAAAAAAAATAAAAACTGTGTTTTACTTGTTTCATCTACTAATTTTTATAATGTGCACTTAATTCATAGTACAAATTCAATAATATTATTTGTCGCTGATTAAAACACTGATAATTGCCAACAACAGGATAAAAATGTCCCCTTGTGAGGTTCCAAATGTTATTTTATAAAATATTACCAGCTTTTAAGTAACATACCATACACCTGAGAGATGTAGGACATAAATTCTTGCCTTAGATGTGGCAGAACAAGCTTTAATCTCCTACAATCTAAGGGCTTACTCTTGAGCAAAGAGCCAGGAATACATCTCAGAATCACCAAATATAGTTCTACCTGTCCCCTTTTTCCACCCCAGACAAGAAAAATTTTTATACTCATATGTTTCTTCTCCTTTTCCTCTACCACTATCCTGTCATTTCCTAAGCATTACTACTAATAGGATAGTCAGAAGCACTCTTTTTGATTTCTAATTTTTCTGCCAGTGACTGTATTTACTGAATTAGAATTTTTATTTAATTTTGCCATAACAATTCTGAAAATTTATTTAAAAGTTAAAACTAAGTTAAAATTTTTCTCCCTACATTCATTTTGCATTCTATACCTAATCCCAAAGATTATTCTAAAAATGAAATTTTGTCAGGGTCCAGAATTCATTTTTGATCCATGGGAATTGAAAAAATAATTAGCTCAATACAGGTAATATTAATCTTAAGAAATACCCCAACTTAGTAAGGAATAGTTCTAGTTTATTGCCCATGTTTTTAATGCATAATTTTATCTGGTTATTTGACTTGACATGAGATTTTAAAACGTGTGGTTCTTTCGGGGTGTTTGTAAAGATGTTTCCTGGTAATGGTTTGTGATCATCCATTCACATAATTCAAATCCATTAGGGTTTAAATAATGTTGCTTAAATTTAAACAGAGGTGTTGTATGAAATAGTAACTAATATACTGTGGCTGTTTCTGTCTGGGCCTTAAGTCTGCAGATCTTGATGCTAGAATTATATCATTCATTCTCTGAGGTCTCTAACTGCGAATTGGAGACAGAGGCCTTATTAGTCACCATAGTCATATTAATGAATTCTATTACAGATTTTTAAACTTTTGTCTTGTTTTTGGTTTTTTTTTTTTTGGGGGGTGGGTATACCCAGCTGCGCTCAGCAATTACTCCTGGCTCTACATTCAGAAATCACTCCTTTGGGGGACCGTATGGGATGCCAGGATTCAAACCGTCATCCTTCTGCATGCAAGGCAAACATCCTACCTCCATACTATCTCTCTGATCCCATGATTTTTAAGCTTTTTAATAAGTACCCAAATATGACAGTGGAAAGCATGAAAGATTAGACACATGTAGGAAAAAATATATGAATTCTAAAGTGTATCAAAATAATAAAAATTAAAAGTGATTTTAAAAATAATGAATTCTTTTGGTGAACTCTCCACTAATTTGATCATGATAACAAAGGAAAGAATTAATGAACTAGAATATCAGTTGATATATTTCAAAAAATATTAAAATTTAAAAACTGAGGTCCCGGAGAGATAGCACAGCGGTGTTTGCCTTGCAAGCAGCCGATCCAGGACCAAAGGTGGTTGGTTCGAATCCCGGTGTCCCATATGGTCCCCTGTGCCTGCCAGGAGCTATTTCTGAGCAGACAGCCAGGAGTAACCCCTGAGTACCGCCTGGTGTGGCCCAAAAACCCAAAAAAAAAAAATTAAAAAATGATAAAAAAAAGTAAAGAAAAACGTTATTAAAGGTGTAACATAATTGGAATACCAGAATAAAAGTGGTGGGGAAAAGATCAAGAAATAATAGAAGTAACACTGGTGGAAGGTTTTCTAAAATTAATAACAGACACCAAAGCAAAGATGCTGGAAGCACAAGCAAGATAATAACTATGAGGAAACAAGAAAACTAAAGCTACACATAGCAGGCTAAAAATTCAAGGCAAATTTCTCAAAATATGCCATGCTGTGGCCAGATCAATAGCATAGCAGTGGGGCATTTGCCTTGCACGTGTTTGACTCAGGATGGACCTACGTTCGATCCCCAGTGTACTATATGGTCCCATATTGTCTCCCGATCCAGAAGCAATTTCTGAGCGCATAGTCAGAAATCAGCATCACAGGGTGTGGCCCAAAAACAAACAAACTAACAAAAAAGTCAAGTTAAGAAAGTGACTGACTTACTAATAAAAATAAGAATTGGGAACTATGCAAATTTATAAGAAGGAAATAAAGTCTTGAAAAAAAAGAGAATTATTAATGTAGAAAAAATCTTTAAAATGGAAAAAGGTTAAAAATTGAAGATATTGAGGGAAATGTTCACTGATATTCCTATAATTCTATGACATGTTAAAAGTGTTAAAAATAGTTTTTCAAGAAGAAATAATTTCATAATATTATCAATAAACCAATTATGATTTTATAAAAATTAATTTCTAATTATTTGTTGAGAATATTCTCATATTATAAAGTTTATTGAAACAAATGCCTAGATAAGAAACACAATATTAAAAATTAAAATGTCAAAAAGATAATGAATTACTCAAGAGTTACTATGAATCTATAATTATGAAGACACTGCAACATGGAAAAGGAATGGAAAAATGAATGCAACAAATCTTTTAAAAGAAAAAACTCTAAGAGGAAATTTTGGTAAAATAATATCTAGATAGGATATATATATATATACTATATATATATATATATAAATAACATAAAGAATATTAAAAGGTCAGCAATCTCGAAGCCTTCTCTCTAGGTTGGGGGTGCTGGAAGGCCCCTAGTCATCCCTCTCTACCTCCCCCTGGATCCAGCAGGCCTTCCCTGGGTGCCGGCCCAGTTGGCCAGAAGTGGGTGCCAGGCGGACACTATAGGGGCCCTCAGGCTTTCCCCGCATCTCCCTACACTAGTGGGGAGAGACACGGGGAGGAAGGCAGGCAGATGTCTGGCCTGGGTTCCCTTTTATAGTTCTGGAGGCTAGCTCTTGCCAGGCAGGGATTTGGGGAGGCTCCAGGCCATATGCCTTCTCCCTAGCTTGGTGGGTGCTGGGAGGCTTGGCAGGTCCCCATCCATCCCCCTTTTTCTCCCCTGGACTCCAGGCCTTCCCTGGGTGCCAGCCCAGGTGTACAGAAGGTGAGTGCCAGGTGGACTTTATAGGGGTCCTCAAGGTTTCTCCACCCCACCCCACCCAACCGACTCCTTACACTTAGGGGGAGGGTCATGGGGAGGAGGACAGGCAGATGTTGCACTGAGTTGTGTTGGGGCTGTCAATGGCAATTATTCTCAATATTTATTGAAAAATAAATATTTATTTACAATACATTTATTGTACAATATTTATTGATAGTATTCTATGTATATATTTTACATAGCATAATATCATCTTGTGTTGTGTCCTTGACACTGGCCTACAAAGTTCATTTCTAGTACTTTACTACCTCAGTCCCAATCATTATTTTTCCCCATGTACCCTTTTACCTTCAATACCATACAGGTCAGATCACAGACCAAAGTGGTTCACTGAATTTAACACCCCATTCAACTATTTCAAAATTTCCCCTCTATGTATTTGTTTTGTCTGTCCTTCTTTTTGTTATCTGTTTAATAAGGAAGTCTGTAGAAGTGTCCCTCCAATTAAAGTTTCTGTTAAAACCAAGTCAAAGGGATTGTTGGACTTGTTCTAGTGTCCCCATAGGCACCAATCATGCCATGTGACATTGTTCATCCTTTGCATAGGCCTTTAAAGTAGGAAGTTACTATATATACAAACACGTTCTTATCTAGTAGAGATAGGACACATAAATCTTCTAATGCAGTGGGGCCTTAGACCCTGAACATTCTAATAATGACTTGGCTCGGACCTCAGAAGAACAGATATTGTCCATTTACCCCTGAATCAGAGATGCCCTCTACAAAACAACCACAGTTGTGTACAACATCACCTGAAAGCAGTCCTCTACCAGGGAAAATCCTACCACTGTTCTGGGATAGAGCTACTCAACAATAATCAATATAATAATAAATAGAAACTACTTGGAAATATGACATATATGAATTTAAATAATTAACCAGTATTATCCCTTAATACCCAGAAGACATAACTACAACAACAACCTGCTTTCAGGACCAAGCTTTCTGCATCACCCTCTAATTGTGAGGTGAAACTAAAGGACACTCCACATCATCCTGACCTTGATGTAGGATATGAACATATTCCAGGATCCTTAGCTACGGAAACCTGACACCAACAACAGTGACTGTGTGAAAAATAAAAGTGTATTGGCACTACAGACAATGACTTGGGTTGGACAACCTAGTATGCCTGGAGCCTAGAGTTGGTCTTTTTGTTTTGTTTTGTTTTGTTTTGGTTTTGGTTTGGTTTTTGGGCCACACCCGGCAGTGCTCAGGGGTTACTCCTGGCTCCATGCTCAGAAATTGCTCCTGGCAAGCACGGGGGACCATATGGGGCACCGGGATTCGAACTGATGACCTTTTGGAAAGGCAAACGCCTTACCTCCATGCTATCTCTCGGGCCCCTAGAGTTGGTCTTATGCCAGAAAACTTCAGGGGTAAGGTCTCCTTGTATTTAGGCCAAGGCTTTTCCTTTCCTTGTCTCCTATATTTTGCTGGGCCTATGCAAATAATTGCCACTCTAACACCATCTTTGTTGTGCTCCTTTGACTCATCCATAATGGTGAAATAATTTATTATGATCAACTGTGTCAACAATATTATAGCCTTTAATGTTAAAGGAGTTAAATAAATTTTATGGCTTTAGATTGCATTGTGCCGCTAAGAAATGTTATAATCTACTACAATCTAGGGACTTGAGGGACAAAGTAATTGTGCATGTGTTTTTGTTTTATTTTTCTTAATGTTTTTTGGATGAAAATTCAAAATTAAGGTGTTAGCAAGGAAATTTCTTTTGAGAATTCTGTTTATAGGTGATTGTCTTCCCACTGTAACTTCACCTTGTCCGCTTTCTTTGCATCTTTGTCTTCAAAAAGTTAAAAATAAATAAATAAATAAATAAATAAATAAATAATTAAAGGCCAACAATCTGAAAAAGCAACCTACCTAGAAAATGGGGAATAATTATACACATCATCTGAAGAAATACATGTGTGAAATAGACACATTCAAAGGCATATCACATTGTATTTCCTAAGTAATTACAAATTGAAACATAAATGAAATATTTTAGTATTATGAGAATGACTAAAATAAAAACAGTCATTATCAAATTTTGTCAAGGATATAAATCGAAGATAATTTATTCATTGTTAAACTATAATATGGCACAGTTATAATATTATAAAGTTACTTAGAATGGCAGTTCGGTGGTTTCTTAAAAAATACTATACAATAATTTCACCATATGATCCCTGAATCATGCTGCTTGATATTTACCCAAGAGAGTCGAAAACGTATGTTCATACAGAAACCTGCACATAATGTTTACAGCAGTTTTATACATAATTGCTGAAACTTAGAAACAATCAAGATGTTCTATAATATCTGAATATATAAACAAACTGTGATATTATACCTAATAAAATAAAAATAAACTACTGGGACACAGGAATGACACAGGAAATTTAAATATGTGCAGGAAATGATCATTGTTTGCATTGGAAGAAGTACCAGTACATTTCGAATGAAACAAGCTATTCTGAAAGCACTACATATTTTATGTGATTCCAGTTACCCGGCATTTTACAAAAGGCAGGACCATGAAGACAACAAACTTATCAGTGATTTCCAGACATTAGAGAGAGAAAAGGAGAAAAATTGAATTATTAAAAATGTTGAATTAAAACCAGAAATGACAGGGAAAGGTGGAAAGTAAAAACAAAGCAAATAATCAATATAATAATAAATAGAAACTACTTGGAAATATGACATATATGAATTTAAATAATTAACCATTTAAATTAAAATGGAGTGTCAATGAAAATGCAGACATTAAAAATGAAAATAATTAAATAAAAAGCAAATATATGTCTAGAGAAACGTACTTTATATATAAAAACTAGTCAGTTAAAAAAGGAATAGGATATATATAATGATATATTGCTGCAATAATCAAAATATTAAAGTAGCCCTATTTACTTTAGGTTGGTTAGGCTTTATAGTATTACCAAGGAATAAAAAATCTCCATTATAGGGGGCAGGAGAGATAGCATGAAGGTAGAGTGTTTGCCCTGCATGCAGAAGGATGGTGATTTGAATCCCGGCATCCCATATGGTCCCCCGAGCCGGCCAGGAGTAATTTCTGACTATTGATCCAGGAGTAACCCCTGAGTACTGCTGGGTGTGACCAGAAACAAAGCAAAACAAAATCTCTATTATAATAAAAATGTCAATTCTCCATATACGACATACTAACCTAAAAGTTGTGTGTACGAAAATTGAATGGCAAATTTTTGTAACAAAAAGAAATGGAATTGCAGTGAGAAATGAATAATTCACCATTGGAGTCAGAAACATCTTTCACTAATTGACAAATCAAGCAAGCAGAAAATCAGTAGATATATAAGATTTGATATGAGATATAATATCTGAATAGAATGATGGATAAGTTGGATTTTATTGACATTGACAGAATACTATATTAAACATTGGACTATGTGTCCTTCTCAAACTCACCTGTGAAACTCTCATAGAACATTAACCAAAATAGATTATATCATAAGCAATAAAATATTCACTTGCCCATTTTAAGATATAAAAATCATGCAAATGATATTCTTAGACCTAAATGAAAATAAAGCATAAATCAGTATCATTAGCTTAAAACTATATTTTCCCAAATATTCAATCATTTAACAGTGAACTTTTATTCTATCTTTGTAATTTACTATAATGTGTGCTACACCAAGAAATACTATTTTGATGTATTATGCTTGACTTGACTACTTAAGCATCTCTGGTGCCAAACCAACCAGCACTGCTGAAGGGCTGAAGGAGCATGGGACAGGAGTTTGCAATTCTAGGTATCTAAACAGGGTCTTGCACATGCTAAACTTATGTTTAACCTCTTCCTGGCCCCAAGTATTTACCTTTTACTCTATATGTGAAAATCAAATATTTTATTTGAATAATTTTAAGTAATCAAAAGTTCTCTATCAGAAACATATTAAGAGTGTAGCATTTAATACCAGAGAAAAACAAGTAAATTGGATTAATAGTTAATGTTGCCATAAGTGGGAAAATTGATTTATAGTCACTCACTCTAAACAAACTATAAGATACACATGAGTATAATTCAATGAAGTCTTATGTGATATTTGAATTTTTAGCTAAATAAAATAAAACAACATTAAATTGTATAGAGTAGAGAGAAATTTAAAGCATTAAATTAATATAGAAAGGAAGAAAGTTCAAAATCAATAATCTAAGATTATGGTTAAGGAAATACAGAATAAAGCTATTTAAGTCTAAAAATCTAAATATCCTAAAATAGCAGAAACCAAAAAAGATAAAATAATAAAGAATAAAAAAATTAAACCCTGATCTTATGATCATAAACAATGTCAATTAAAGTGCTAAACCTCTAGGCATGATATAAAAATTAATATACCATTATTATAATGAAAAAATAACTATTAAACCAAAAACCTTAAATCAATATTATATGAATATTATGTTTGATTCTAAGATTGAGGTAGAATATAATAAGCAAAGTAAGAAGTAATAAACGCCAGTACATACTAATGAAGAACACGTCAAATATACATAAATATCCAGATTCCTCCAGAACAAAGACAAAGATAAAGAAGGTGCCCTCACATCACTGTCCATATTCTATTTGATATAATATAATTTATTTATATAATATATGCTGATAACAATTTTATTGTATTTGTCATAAATTCTGGATTATAAATAAAAACTATATTTTCTCTACTATTTTGACTTGATCTATGGTCGTTAATTATATCAAAAATACAAAATATTGGGGTCACAGCGGTGGCCTTGCATGCGACTGACCTAGGACGGACCATGGTTCGATCTCCCAGAGTCCCATATGGTCCTCCAAGCCAGTAGCAATTTCTGAGCGCATAGCCAGGAGTAACCCCTGAGCATCACCGGTATGGCCCAAAAACCAAGAAAAAAGGCAAAAAAAATTATCTTACTTTAATAAATGTTAATCTGTCTTTGATAGTGACATATGCATGCTTATCGATTAAAAAATTATTCCTGGGGCCAGAGCGGTGGTGCAAGTAGTAAGACAACTGTCTTGCCAGCGCTAGCCTAGGACAGACTGCTGTTCTATCCCCTAGCATTCCATATGGTCCCCCAAGCCAGGAGCTTTTTCTGAGCACACAGCCAGGAGCAACCCCTGAGCGTCACTGGGTGGGACTCAAAAAGCTAAAAATTAAAAAAAAATTTACACCTCACTAAGGTTGTAAAATTGTGGCATAAAATTATACTTTCATCACAATAAATTAAGTACTAAATAAAGTTCAAGAATATCTCATAAAATAGATTTTTCTTAATCATATTTCATGTAAAGTCTTATATTTATCTGTTTATTACTTAATATTCATTATTTATTTACTTGTTTATTATTTACCTATTTATTTCTATTCGGTTCTTCTCTTTTCCTCTTCCCATTCTTATTATTGGAATTGCTACACTGGCCAGGCATTGCACAAATACGTAATTGTGGTATTATATATTATTAGCTGTGAGACTTGCAGGGTATTGTACATCAGGTAGTTGTGGCATTTGTACACTTAAACAAAGGGCTCATCTAGATTTCCACTTCTCCCACAACTTCTTCAGTTGTAGTGTTTACACACTACATGTGTTAGACTGTTCTAGGAGTTCTACTGTTTGAGCATAGTACCTCTGCTCCCTACAGCCCTAAAATCTGCAATTATCTTCCAGAAGCACAGCAGTCAAGCATGTGTATACAACACAAAATGGGTTTGGCACTTAACTAAATCATGTCTATGTGGAAGCTTGGGTGCAAATATATAAGCACAACAGTAACCACAAGCATAATCTTTGTTACTTACCTATTGGTGTGACTCAAAACAACTAGGGCTTCAAGGAAGTTTAAGTCAACTTTCTTCATATTGATAACAAATTTCATTTCTGGATTGACATCAATACAGGTTAAATACTTTCAATGTCTCAAATTTTAAGAGATTACATAAAATTGATAGTTAATTATATTTTTAAGTTGTTTTCTCTTAAGATTTTGTTTTAAGTTTATTCTTTTACGTTTTTAAGTATTTGTTGTTAATGAAATAATGTGGATAAAAGAGTGTTAACATTAATACCTTTTGTGTTTAAGTTGAAAAACACTCCACCATCACTAAAGAGCCAGACACCCTCCACCAATATTTTTATGGATTTCTGGTCTATCATTTACTTTCCTATTCATATAAACATATTTAAAAGACAGCAAGTCCATACATATTATAGAGATGAGAAGAGCAGATTTTACACTTAAATATATTAACAGAAAAAATAAAATATTATGGTAACTTCTCAGAGGACAATATGAGTGTAAAATTCTAACATTCATTCAAAAAAGAATAGGAAATTTTTAACAATAAAAACAGTTCCAGACTGTTACTCCAGTAGATTTATTTTTGCATTTTATGTTTCATTTGGTAATTATCTTCTATTTGAAATAATAAAAGGAAAATAGTTATTATTTTATGCTAATATATTTATCAAATAAATTATGATATAGTTTTAATTAAATACTAAACTTTTTGGGGAAAGATCTGTTCAGTTTCTTTTTTTTTTTAGATTTAAGGTTGTGTAGATAGGAGAACATGATAAATTAATAAATTTCCTGCTTATGCTCTTTTCAATTTTAGTGCTGCAAATTCCTTTTTAACTATTTTTTATAGTCAAAACTTGAGAAAAAATGTTTGTATTGTTATTACTTTTCAATTTGGATGATAATGAGATAAGCAATTTATAATATCTATTATGAGATATTTATTAATTTCTAGAATTTATTAGTTTTTCTTCAGATATTTTCACTTATTAAGTTCATAATAATTTTGATTGCTACATATTCAAGAAAATTTTAAAAACATGGTTTTAAAATGTTCGTTTGACAAAACCACATAACTTGAACTATTTAGTTCTGCCTCCCAGTTAGAGGGGGGAATAAGGGAGGCATCAAGACCAAGACTACTAGCTAGTAAGCTGGGTACAGAGGGGACCACATATGCTATCAGCCCTGGGCGAGGGGAGGGAAGAGGATATGGGAGGTAGGACCAACATGGAGGTGTGAGGAGGACAAATCGGTGATGGGAACCCCTTGATTTTATGTAAATATGTACCTATAATTTTACTGTCAACAATATGTAAGCCACTACGATCAAAATAAAAATTATATTTAAAAATGTTTGTTTGATTAAAGCACCATGATTTATTATTACAAGTCATAATAAAAATAAGTTCTAATAATAATAAATGATAATAAAGTAATAAACATTAAAATGCAATAAATAAAAGAATGAAATAATACATAATAATAGTAGTGATTTAACTTATAAATGATTTATTCTTAGTTGAGTTTGGGGGGGGTGCTTGGGTCACATGCAGAGGCACTGAGGGGTTTACTCCTAGCTCTGCGCTCATAAATCGCTCCTGGCTGGCTCACGGAACCATATGGGATGCCGGGATTTGAACCATAGTAGGTCCTGGATCTGCTGTGTGCAAGGCAAACGCCTTACCTCTGTGATATCTTTGTTGAATTTTAAGCATACAATGTTCAAGCACTAATCCTGTCACCAGCATTC
>PVKC010000614.1:16251-49595 GCA_004027635.1 Crocidura indochinensis | reverse complement strand
AGATATTCACACTTTAAATCATTGTATTCTCTCATGCAGTTCTTCCAAATATCATATATAAATAATATCATCTTTTTGTCCTCCTCCTAACTTACTGTATTTAACATGATATCATCTAGCTCCATTCATGTTACAGCAAATGCATAATTGTATCAGTCCTTATATAAAAAATTCCATTGTTCATATATACCACATCTTTTATGATCTATTCATTTTTCCTTGGACATGCTTTTAAAAAATAAGCTGTTGGACATAGGTTTTTAAAATATTCTTAAAATATTTCCAAGTAAGATCTTTTTTTGGTCAAAGTTCTTTAAATAAAATTTTGGGGGAGTTGGTTAGATTTTTCTTGTATGTATGTTTCCTATGATTTTACTTTCAACATTAATCCAGGCATAATTTTAGTAAATCATGGAAAAACATATTTTATTATCTTATATATGAAAAATATTTTATTTTGATTTTGATTGGCACCTGACTGTGCTAAGGCTTTATGCCTGATCTCCATGGAGATCAGGGGCCATGGAGAACATCTGTGGGGCAGGTATCAAACAGGAGTTCAAGTATGTAAGGCATGTGCCTTAACACCTGTATTATCATTACCACCACCTCCTTTGAAGAATTTGTTCTTCCATTTAGATGTTCAGTCTATTTTTATTTCGTGTTGTCAGGTTTATTTTATTTCATTTGTAATATCTTATTTTGTGTTTAATTAATCTTTGTACAGTATTTAAGGGCTTCAGTTTAATTGACCTTGGGCATTTTCTTTTCATCTCTAAGCTTTCTTTTGTAATTCTTTTTTATTCCCTCTGATGCACATTTTATCTTCTTGCTTTAGGACAGATTCTCTTACATAACCTCCTGACCCATATATGTCCCTTCAGAATGAATCATTAAAATCAAGACGTTAGATCTTGATCTCTGAGAAAATGACTCATTATTATGAAGTAAGTAGGTCATTAAAACCAAATATCAAAAGAATAAAGCCTAGTTTAGAAATTATACTTATTTAGGATCATCAGATTTGTCTTATGCAGCTAATATCCTTTTGAATAACTGACCAGGACATTAGAGGAAATCCAACCCCATTTCAATCCTTAAGCAAAGAAAAAGTGGTTCCTCAGTTTTGTCCAAGATTATGTTTGGGTTTTTTGTGGGGAGCAGCACATAATTTAATATGCCTTATTTTGTTGTGCATACAGGCCTTTTCTGTGCTACCATGTGCCAGGAACTTCTTCCTTGAATTAATCCTTTCTTTTTTTTTAATTGGATTTTAGCCTATCAAAGAAAGAGAAACTAACCTGGATATTTTAAGTAGAAATACTTAATGCAGAGAATTGCATAAGAGACTCGACGAGTTAAAGGGAACAATGGCTCTTGAAAATATGTCCTCTTTTAAGCCTAAATCATGAACCTGCATGTATCACTTAAATGCTAGAAATGATTCTTTTATTCCTGCAGCTTTGAAAACTGGACTGCTACAGTTCAGAAGTCCCAGGTCTCATATGAATGCTGGAATTTCCCCCTTATCCTAAGGGAACATGAATCTATTTATATATTCACCTGCTGCTGTATTGCTGGCAATCACTGATAGACGCAGAATATAAATAGCTCCTGCCTTTTCCCTCTCTTTTTAGTTTTTTATCTATACCAATAGATAAAGAGCTAACAGAAGTTAGGTGGTAGGAAATTCTGGAAAGTATAATAGGCAGGCATTTAGACACTTTGAGAAGAGAGAGAAAATGTGCCCAAGTCAGGAGGCCTCGGTCACTGTGTTCTAGAGCCTAACATTTCATAACTCAGCATCTTCAGACATTATTTTTTTCTCTAAAGCCAATGCTTGTGACCTCTGTTAAGATAGTATTTTTAAGTTGGAGTTTTAAGAATTGATTCGTTGATGAGGCAGAGCTCACAAGAATGGGATTAGTGACCTGATACAAAGGAAGTCAGATCTTATCTGTGCCTTTTGTCATATGAAGATATAACAGAATTATCACTCTCTTCCCAGGAAGAGGTTTCCACTAAATATTGAAGCGTTGTGTTCATTGATACTGAACTTTTCAGCTTATAAACAGTAAATAAATTTCTGTTGTTTATTTGGTACCCACATTATGGTCTTTTTTTTTACAACATCCCAAAATCATTAAGATACCACTCACATTTAAATTTATGTTCCACAGTAATATTGTTCTACCCAGAAAGATATAGCTATATGTGTATAAGTGAGGATTAAACTCTTATTTCCTAAAAAAAAATGCTCATTCATTATTACATTTATTTCTGGTGATGTTAATTTTACTTTTTAGCCCACCTGGATATTCTAGGATTCAAAATAATCTATTAAATTGATCAGAAATGTAATTTATGTAAGTATAAATAAAAGGCATATAATAAATTCAAATATGCATATTCAGAGTAAACAAGTACATATTTTTGTAATCTTTAATTTCATAATGATATTTGTAATTTCTATGAGACATTACAGGCTTGGTCTGTTTGTTTGTTTTGGTTTTCGAGCCACATTCTTTAGCATTCAGGCATTACTCCTGGCACTGAGTTCAAAATCACTCCTGCCAGACTCGGGGGATAATATGGGATACCAGGAATCAAACCAGAATCAGTCCCAGATCAGCAGCATGTAAGGTAAATGCCCTACCATTGTGCTATTGCTCTAGTCCCTACAGGATTGTTTTTAAGATGACTAGGTACCATAAATAGTTAAGAATATTTACTGAGTGTTCTTATGCTCATTATGTAATTCCTGTCTTATGTCATTTTATTCGTCTACGTCATTACAACTAGATTATCACCTCTTGAAGCAAAATATATGTGAATATAGTATACATTGTCTTGAGTTCAACCATAGGATACTTTTATCATCCTTAAAAGTTTACATAAGTGTATATATATATGTGTATATATATATATATATTACTTTTTTAAGAGTCAGAAAAACAAGTAATATAGAAAGAAGTAAATATATTATGACAAAATGGGTCACATATCTAATTAATAGGGTAAAGTGCAACAATATTTAAGCTGAAGACCAAGGGAAATCTATACAATAATTCACTCTGCATAATAGGAAATCCAATAATTTAAGTTTTGGTTTGAGTTTGAGGCTTAAGAACCCAGGCAAACCAGAAAGTATTAGGACGGGGCAGAAACACAGCAACTAAGACCTTGTGCATGTTGAACAGGGTTCCATGCCCATAACCTATGCCCTTCCAATAGTGATCATTAAATGAAGCCAGTAATAGGACCTGAGTTCGGTCAAATGTGACCTACAAAATCAAACAAAAAGCAAAATATAAATGTCCCTGCTAAAGAAATCAAACAGGAAGTGAAGAGCTGTAATTTCTTCATGGTCCTTTAAGTCAGGAGCGATTTCTGTGCACATAACCAGGAGTAGGCCCTGAGTGTCACCAGATGTAGGGTGCCCCCCCAAAAAAAGCAAACAACAGCACCAAAAAGAAAAAACAATTTCTTCAAACTACTCGGATGTACAATGTATTGGATGATATCCAGCTGCAGTATAAAGGGCAATTTATTGACTACAAATATTGAAATACATATCTCACTAAAAAAACACCACAAATAAACATTAAAATGTTTAATTTTGATAGCCCTTGGTCAATCAAGTTAAAATAATTAAATCAGGGGAGAGCAATGGTGCAAGCAGTAGGGCATTTGCCTTGCATGCAGCAGACATAGGAAGGACCGCTGTTAGAACCTCAGAGTCCTATATGGTCCCCCAAGCCAGGAGTAATTTCTGAGGGCATAGCCAGGAGAAACCCCTGAGCATCACTGGGTGTGGCCCCAAAACCAAAAATATATATATATATATATAATAATAATAAAATGAATCATTACAGAATTGTTTTGTGTCTAGCACCTATTCATCAATAACATGCTTGGGATATTTTAATATCATAAAATAATTAACATATAATTGTTTTATATATTACATAAATTTGTATGTATTTATTATATTAAATAATATTATATAATATATATTTTATGTTTATGTTATATAATAAAATTTTTCTATAATATGAAATATTTTTATTTTATATAACTATATTTATACATGTTTATTTGTATATAGAATATTTATACATGTTTATTTGTATATAGATATATAAATATAAAGTATGTTATATAAAATATAGAGTAAATATATAATATGACTGATATTAACTATTGATAAAACTTGTGCCTTTCCTTTGTTCATTCTGTAATCAAAAAATTTTGTTAATTTTTACTTTTTCTATTGAAATATGTCGATACAATTTGATACACTTTCTTTTAAGCTAATTTATATAAGGAGTAAGATAACAAAAGAAATAAATTAATTTAGTTTTAAAAGATACTGCTAAATCATGTGTTATTCTACTTTCACTATTGGTCAGGGAAGACTAAACAGTATAACAGAGAATGCTCTGAATTTCAACAATAGAATTTCTAACTGTATTTTGTGACAGAAATATAACTCCTTATAGAGTTCTGGAATATCAGTCACTTCAGTTATTTCAAAACTTTCTATGTTGCCTATAATAAAATGACATAATAATATCAAAAAACATGGAACCGGAGCAGTGGTGCAAATCCTAGGGCATTTGCCTTGCATGCACTAACCTAGGATGGACCCTGGTTCAAGTCCCCAGCGTCCATATGGTCCTCTAAGCTAGGAGCTATTTTTGAGTGTATAGCCAGGAGTAACCCCTGAGCATCACTGGATGTGACCCAAAAACCAAAAAAAAAAAAAAATAAAATAAAATGTTCATTTACCTTCAAGTTTGCTTCAATCATTTTGATTATACTAGTAAAAAAATTTCTTCCTTAAGTAGAGTACTAAAGAAGATATAGTATATTAAAAATAAGTTTTCATATTATTTATCAAATGAAAGAGTGAAAGTATCAACTCCCAATCTTCAACCCCAAGTCACTCTCAATTGTATTGAGATTCCTACTCAGCAATAAATAAAAAAAAAAATAAAAACAAAACAAAACGGAGGGGGCAGTATAGAGTGAGGGAATACATCTCAGAAGTGCAGAGAAGCAGCGGTACTCAGCACTATTCCTGTGCTCAAGAGTGGTACTCGTGAGTCTATCTGTAGAATCAGGGATCAAACTTGGACACCTGTACTATTGCGCTTTATTATAAATCTAGAACAAAACAGGTACACAGTCCAACTTTATAACATCTTATTTTTAAATAGCATGATAAATACTTTCCAAATATAATGGCAAATGCTTTAATAGGTATTCAAGTGATAAGACCTATGAACAAAATTAGCAAACCAGAACTATTTTGGGTATGAACAGTCAAATTCATTTGAAATCACATAGTAGTAAAAAAATTGTAAGTGGGTAATGCTTTTAGCAGAAGCATAATGGTTAAAAGAAGCAATCAGGAGTCTCAAACTCGCGACCCACGGGCATTTTGCTGCCCTCCGTACAACATTTTGTGGCCCTGCCCTAGAGGAATCTTTTTTTGTTTTGTTTTGTTTTAGTTGTTTGGGTAACACCCCCCAATGGTCAAGGCTTACTACTGACTTTGCACTCAAGGATCACCCTGACTTTGCCTCTTGCGGCCCCCAGGTAAATTTATTAAATGTTTATTTTAGGGAAACAAATAACTTCTTTCTAATTAAGATAAAATTTAACCACATTTAAAATTTGTAAGTTATCAAATCGGATTTGATATTCAACTAATAAAACCCTTTAGCTTGTTATGAATTCATACCTTAGCTTTAAGAGAGACAGACTAAAATATAACTACTTAAATACACAGACTGTTTATCAAAACCAATGATTGCTGTGTACCATGAGGACTTGAAGGAACTCAACAGATTTTATCAGATTAATGAAAAAAATATATATAATAAAAAAGGGATTGAAAGACATCATCTCAATATTACAATAGTCAACATTATAAAGTCAATATTATGTCTAGATATTATAAGCAGATACACCATTAACACTTTCTTAATAGAGAAAAATTAAAAATCAAAGATCAAACCAAAAGTAAGAATGTCCATTTTCACCATGACTATATCACATATTGATAGTTCTTGCCATAGAAATTAAGAAAAAAATCAAATAAATGAAATTGGTAAAGAAGTTAAAGTATTATTTTAGGATGGCATACTGTATGCAGAAAATTCTAAATATTCCAATAAAAACTCATAAAAAGCAATAAAATTCAACTGTAAAGTTATAGGCAACAAAATCCATGCACAAATATGCTATATATATATATATATATATATATATATATATATATATATATAAACAAGTATATAAAAGGAAAAGGTTAAATAAATCAGCTGGTTATTATTTGGATAGAATTAGAGTCCTTTTATCTGATATGAGTCAAAAAGAAAAGGACAAAAGCTGGATGATCTATTTCTACATGCAAAATACAGAGAGTGAAAAAGAGAAAAGGAATAGACCATTCCATATCATGATAATAATTATAAATAGTTTATGAAACAACCATAGTATATGGTCAACTGAACTGTGAACTAGAATAATAAGGGAAGGCGGTGGGATCAGAAGGAAACTTGGAATAATGGGAAGGATTTTGACACTGATGGTGAGTCCAGTTTGGCAACCTGAAAATATAAAACAATTTATGTTGTTACTAAAATAAAAAATTAACAACTAATTTTTAAAAATGGGGCCAAGAGAAATAGTATAATAGGCAGACCACTTGTTTTGCATGCCATGTACTTAGGTTTGGTGCCCCAGTATCCCATATAACATCACCCAAGCCCTGCCACAACTGAATCCTGATCATAGAGCTGAATAAGCCCCAATAAGTCCTGAACATAGCCCAGAGTTTCCCACTTGCTGCAAAGTATAATAAAATAGTTCCCAGGACTCTGATATATAACATAATTGCATTTAATAATACTGTATTATATATAAAAAATGCCTAGAGTTTATCTTAAATATTTAAAGGAAATGGAAATTATGTGTTTGGGTAGTGTTGTTAGACAATGTTATAATTATAATATAATTCTCGATATATAAAGCCAATATATTATATTTTAATTAAAAAATAAAAGTGGGACCCATATTCCAAGATTTTTATTTTATCCTTAAATCTCAAGAACATGATAACAAAATGTTTCTCTATGTTTTATAAAATATCCCTTAAATATAGTCATTTATTTTCAATATTTTACTTGTTTACATAATTATTTTAGATATGTAAGATATTACATACTATGAAAACTGGTAAAATAATTAGGAGTGTGCAGTTGAGAAATGCTTTCTTTTTTAATGCTAATACAGCACAATTCTACTACATTTTATCTCCACAATAAAATTGTCTTTAATACATGTTTTTTTATTAAGTGCATCATATTTGCTTAATTTTTCATACATTTCTCTTCCCACAATAATTGTTCTATAGAATATTTTGGGATATTTTATTCACATACCAAATTTCATTACTATTAGTAAGTAAACCACTAGTCTACTACAAAATGTTAATAGCAGTTTTCTACTCTGGCTCCAAAATCTAAATACAAACAGTGTAATATATTCTTAAGAAGTCTTTTGAGAAACTGTTTTAACTATATAGACTTACTTAAAAAGTAGAGCTCACAATAAAATTGTAAACTGATGTGAAAAAAAAGAATGTCTATGAAAGAAAAAGGGAACATTTTTGATAAATGATTAAATAAGAAATATTTTACAGAATAACAAATTAGATAATACAGAGATTGATGTGTTTATCCTGCATGTAGTGAATGCCAGTTTTATTCCTGCCATTACCTGGTCCCCCAAAAGATGCACGGTATGACCCTGGAAACAATTGTACATTGCTGGGGCAACTTAAATAATCACTATTGTTGTAGGACCCAAACAGCATTGCCTGGTCTAGTTCTAGCATGACTTATCCAAGAATCATAAAAAAAAAAAAAAAACCAAAGAAAAAAACACTGGGAAGGTCCAAAAATAAAAAAAGAATACATTAAAGAAATTAAAAGTAAACCTAATTGATCTTGGAAGTGTTCCACAGCATTATAAAAAGCCCCTTAATGGAATACACATGTTCATGCTTCTAAATTGCTAAACAAGCAACAAGCATCCATGTGTGCATTTCCTATAATTTAATCTAAAATAGCAAAAGGGTTTGTATAATTAATTTCAAGATTAAACTGTTGAAGGAGTCAATGTTTAAAAGCATTTCACTTTATTTCTGCAATGTGGAATCATACTTGGTTAGCAATGCCTTCGTGGATTCTCTGTATCTCATGGACTCAGTTAGCTTCATATTTTGATGTCTGATAATGTCACTACTTTGGAAGGAATAGGGTCAGTAGACTTTATTTTATTCATTTGCTATGATTGAACAGTGGATGTTCCAAACAAATAAATGATATAAGAAAAACTGTAATTATAAGTCAAATTTATTTTATAGATATAATAGTGCTTATACTATTATTTTTTGTGGTTTTTGGGTCACACCCGGCAGTGCTCAGGGGTTACTCCTGGCTCCATGCTCAGAAATTGCTCCTGGCAGGCACGGGGGACCATATGGGGCACCGGGATTTGAACCGATGACCTTTTGCATGAAAGGCAAACGCCTTACCTCCATGCTATCTCCTGGGCCCCGTTATTTTTTTATTTTATGTCATTTTAAAATACATTGATTTTAAGATATGTATAACAAGCTACTGGAAAAAGGGCATTTCCACATCTAATAAATGTTGTATTTAAAACCTTAAACAAGGCATTAATTATCCTCACGTTCAACCTCAACACATAGACAGTACATGTGCAACCTAGTTAATGTTATATCAACTTACTAAGGTAACTGTAGATACAGATACACACACACATACAAACACATTTAAAGCTAATGTTTACCAGTGGAAGTTCTTTCTATTTCTTAAGGCAAAGTAAAAAAAAAAAGTAATACACTTTACACTTTTCGTCTAATTAGTAAGCACTTCAAATGTAGAGGGCATTTTATTTGAAATTAAAATCTTGGGAATAAAACTATTGAACACTGATCTGTAAAGTTGACAAAAATAAAATTTTCTGGCATAGCAATGTTTCTTGACCAACACTTCAAGTATTGTACACTGCATTTATCATCAGTGCTTCATAGGAATTTTTGTACCACAGGAAAATTTGTTTTTATAACACTTAAGATGTTATGTGTATTGTGTCTTAGATTATTCAGCATACATACTATGTAAAATGAGATGATAGTGTTAAAACAAGCCTTTCTTGACCCCAGATACTGATGCACAATGAAAATTATAACGATTGGTTTTAGGATTCTTAGGGTTTATAATTGTCATTACAAAGTCTTGGAGAGAGTGAGTAAAATATAAAAAGGACTCCATCACCATATGGACAAATACAAAATTAAAACCCTGAAATGCTGAAGAACTGAACTTTATTCTACCATTCTATTAAATTATCATTACTTTTTTCCTGCTAATCTCTCTCTTTCACCTACTTTATACACATATCCTTTTACTGACAAAATTCAAAATTATAAATAACATTACTATGTTCTTCCACACAGAAGCACTCAAACCTTTAAGAATCTCCAATCCTAATACCTGTTCTAACTAATATGTTCAATATATAATTTAACATAATTTTATAAATATGACTGAGAACTAAAATAAAATATTTTCGTTTTTTGTTTCGTTTTGCTTTTGGACATTGCTTTTTGGAATATCACTCCCAGTGATATTCAGAAGTTACTCCTGGCTCCACCCTCAGGAATCACTTCAGTAGTGCTTTTTGGACCATATAGGATGCCAAGGATTAAAATTTAGCTTTGTGCAAGACATGCCCTGAACCCTCTGTAATATTTCTCAAACCCTGAAATTTTTAACAGCATTTTAAAGCAGAAACCAAGCATATTGTTTAATTTTATATTTCCTATATCAGTGGGATACATTATAAACTAACAAATATTTTGTCAGTTTTCCAGTGACCATTAATCTGAAGACTTCTCTATGAATGGTTCTTGAAAGTTTGTTAGTACTCATGTATTCATCATACCACTCCAGCCATTTCAATTTACCACCACCCATAATGGAAATAATGATAATTATACATATAATCCTGGACTAATGACACCTGGCCACAAATACTGCCATTTTTCTGTTCTTGAAGACCCCTTTTTGTGTGTAACACTATAAGAAAGACATTTTCAGTTTTTAATTTTGTATCTCTAATTAAGTCATTAATAAAATAGCAGAAGATTTGGTAAGCTCTTTCTGTTAGCTGTCTATTCTATTAAATTAGTGTTTTTTTTAAAGATAGCTGCATCAAACAAATGAAGTTGTTCAGAAATTCAAAGCATTATTACTGATACTATGACTTTTAGGGACATTTACTCACCTGCCAGGCCAATGGAAGAAGAAAGATATGAAGGACTGTGCCCAAACTTGCTCCAAAAAGTTTGGTGATATGAGCCTGGCATACCTAAAGTATGGTCAAGTTGGTGTCCCAAAAAGAATCATAGAGGGTCAATGATGATGCAGAGCCATAGGGAAATGGTGATTCTGGGTTGTGGAGGCAGTAAGTATAGCTTCAGAAGGATGGGAATTGACTCATCTTTTCCTCCTGATATGACCGGCTTTCTTATATATATATTATATATAATATATATATAAGTATATATAATATATATAATATATATAATATATATATAATATATATTATATATATTTCTTATATATATTATATATATATATAATAGATGTTTGTAGTTGAGTTTCAGTCATAAATAGAATAATTCCCTTCACCAGTGTTGTGTGGTCCAGGGTACCAATAATTTTTCACAGCTCAGTTTACATCTGGTTTCCAGAATAGAGTGAGTTTGGACTGAGTGGTAGCATAACAGTAGGCCATATACCTTGCATGCTTCCAAGCTGAGACGAACCTGGGTTTGATCCTGGCATCCTATATGGTCCCTCAAACCTGCCAGGAGTGATTTCTAAGTGCAGAGCCAGGAGTAAATGCTGAGCATAGCCGGGTGTGGTCCAAAAAAAAAAAAAAAAAGAAAAAAAGAAAGAAAAGAGTAAGTCTATCTGTAGAGCTGACCTAACCTGCTTCGATGACGGTGACTACATTTGTGCCTTACCAATAATTTTTAAGAAATATACCTGATATAAAATGGAAAACTTTATTCTAAAATTTCATGGCCTCCATAATTTATGTGAAATTATTATAACATATGTTAAAAAGAATTAGTAATAAAAACACAAATTTTGGGGGGAAAATAAGTTTCACATCTTAGCCTTCACATATTATAATTTGCGAACAAAATACATATTTTCTAGATGTCAGATCACATATGAGAATTATGTGGTGCAATATAATTACAATCTCAATCATAGTACTTAACTCATTTTTTCGTAATTCAGAAAATAATGCTAAATGCTTTGCAATAATAACTGAAAACTTTTTAACAAAACATTGTAGTGAATTTACATAAATTTACCTCATTATAACAAAACAAAAATCGTATTACTCTGAATTAAGTGTTGCTTTCCCCTTTGATAATCTGTACTGAATGCCATTTTTCAATTCAGTTCACTTAAATAACCAATTAAATAATACCCATGAGTCAGTAATCTAGAAATATGAGATTGTTATTATATCTGACACTTGACTCTGTTTAGAGAACCCTGTACAATTTAATCAGAAGAAATCTGCCTTGATTCTATACTTATGCTGACATTTGACAGTGTCAATTAACTGGGTTAGCTAGATAAACTTGATTAAAGTAATCACCTCATTAAATCATAAATATATCAGTGGTTTTATAAAAATAAAACTGCAGTCAAATAGTAATAATGACATCTTGATTCTTTCTACCTTAATATTTATGATAAACTCACCATGATTCATTGTTCAAAGTAATTACAAACAATTGAACCAAGTCTGAAAGTAATAAATTGTGATTCCTTGCGATAACTATTAAATTACCTAAAAATAAATGAGTTATAAGAACTGGCTAGCTTAAATGTCAGTTAGTTAACTTGATTTAGAGAAATAGTTTAAGGCTAAGATAACTAGATAATTAACATCAGACAGGTCACATAACTTGTCTTACTTAGTGTAAGATATCATCACAAAATGAGCTCAGAGTAGAATCTAATATTTAAAATAATTTTGTGTACATAAATAACTATTTACATATAAAATACTTTTTCATAGGACATTTACCTAGAAGATAAATTTTTATTATTGAATTTATTAAATATAATTAAATATCTGGTAGAGGCTAAGAAATATCATTTTCCTATTCTGATCTATTCTGATATACATCAGATTTTTCTGATCATCTTATTGCTTTGTAGATTGATCTGTGCCTCTTTGTGCTCATGAATTATTCCCATTTTTGTGCTCAGGTATCACTCCTGACAAGACTGGAAAACTATATGTGGCCTGGGCATGGAAACTGAAACCTTCATTATATGAAAACACTCTTCCTACTGTATTATCTCCTCATCCCTGATCATCTCATGTCAAAATATGATGCAATATTATATCTAGTATTTCACATTAACAATATACACTGATATTCTACTGTACAACATTTATAAAAATCTACCATAATTTTCTATTTTCTATTTTCTTCTTTCTTTATGGTACAATACATGTAAGTGATGAGTACAAAGATGAAATTGATGATAATAAATCTAATAATAGTTTCTAGGAAATTATTAAAAACTACTAGTTAAATAAATCAACAAGTATTGCACTTTTTTCTCTGATGCCTTACTTGTGCCCCAAATTTGACTTTCAAGTCTGAAAAAGTATTCCTTAATTGCCATCCTAGATAGTCTTATTGACCAAAAAGAATTCTATTCTCAGTTTAGTGTATTTCTCCATGTACTAGACCATCAATTGTGTATTTCAGTTTAGTAGTGTTAGTGATTTCATTGTTAAAAAATTATTTCAATTAACTTGCTTAGAAACAAATAGGTATTTTATCTCTGCCTGAAATAATGTTTGTGAAAATCAATGATTGATTTTTCTTCTCCTTGGAACTCTATTGTGTCAGGAAAGTATGCTATTGTGTTGTCTGCTGAATTTAACAAGTATAACATTCAAAAAAGGTCATTTAGTAAAATATATCATATTGAATAAAATAACATGCTATATCATCACCATTCCTATCCTAAAGTAAAGGACATTCTTTTTCAAATGCATATTAGATCCTTACTCTAACAGAGATGGCATTACCATCTCTAATTATATTAAAAATATAAGTGCATTGCTTACTTTGAAATGAACATTTTGGAAAATTTGAGGTAACACTAAATAGCACAGAAAAGTCTATGGAACTAAAATTGAGATTAATTTTAGGAGAGGGATTAAGAGATAATGATCTCAATAAATTAAGGAAAAATGCTTTCAGGGATGTCTAAATTTCCAAATGTATAACTATTTTAATTTGCATGTAGCTGACTTGGGTTTGACTCCATATGGTCCCCGAGCCTACCAGAACCAATTCCTATAGCACAGAGCCAGAAGTAATCCCTGAGTACTGCTAGGTATGGCCAGAAAAAAACATAGCAAAAAATTAAAATAAGAAAGAGATGAATTTTGGGAATTCAGTTCAATGATAGGGCACTTGTCTTGTGTGATGAGGTCCTGAGTTTTTCTGGCACAACTACTCCTCCCTACGTGCTCATATGTGCACACACACACACACACACACACACATATACATATAAACACACCATATAAATTCTCAAAATCTCCCTATAGCTAAATGAAATGTTTAAGTTAAATTAATGTATTTTAAACATTTTAAAGATAATAAGAAAATATCCATCAATTAAATGAAATTCGATCTCTGTTATCAGAAATTTTCTATGTGCAACCAGAAAAATAGTTCAGAGGGTAAAGGCAGGTTCAGTTTACAACACTCTATTTGTCACACCAGTATTTCCATTTTGTGTCCACAAAACTAGCATTTTAACATTATTAGATATGATTCAAAAATAACCCCCAAAATAATTATGTTATAAAACAAAACAAAATAAATGCATATATCTTGTTTTAATTAATAGTAATTTTAATACATTGAATTAATAATAAATATTGAGGGGTCGGAGAGATAGAATGGAGGTAAGGCGTTTGCATTGAATGCAGAAGGTGCAGAGGACGGTGATTCCTTTCCTGGCATTTCATATGGTTCCCTGAGCCTGCCAGGAGCAATTTCTGGGTGCTGAGCCAGGAATAACCCCTGAGAAATGCTGGGTGTGATCAAAAGCAAAAACAAAACAAAACAAAAGATAATAAATATTAATATGCATGAATATTGATACAACTGCATTATATATTTTTCATATATTTCACAAAGTTTAATGTGATGGTTTGACCAGCTAGTAGCAAAGGTTAACAATAAGAAACTATAGCAATTAACATAGTAAATGATACCAGCATCAGCAATACAATTTTGCTATTTCAGTATTTTTAAATATCTATGTTCTTGTCATTGGTCCCAAAGGATTTTTCTGATTATCATTGCATTTTCACTCCCTTTTGACACTAGATGCCTTCCACAGGTTAAAAGTTCATACAAATAAGGTGTGTGGAGAATAAGATTTGTTTACTTCTCTGTTTCTTTCCAACAGTAAGGAAAACATTTTTAGAATCAAATCAGTACATGCCACCTTACATCTGATTTCAGAAAAGAAAAAAACACACATTGTTTATGACAAGCATAGGCCCTTCAATGGAAGAGTCATTAGATAAACAATAGGACAGCTTGGAGCTAAAGAAATTTCACTGAATAGTCTATCAACATTCAAAAATGTCTAGCACATTGATTATGTTTATTAAAGTAATGATTTATTGAATTCTATCATATTATAGGCACTAAATATTAAACAAAAGAACTAAAATTATGAACAAGAAAAATTATATCTCTGCTTGGTGTATCTTCAGAATAAAATAGAAACTGTTAATGAACAATAAAATTGAGTATCATTGATATTTTTATAAGAAAGGTAAAAATAAGGTGCATAATAATATCATCTGTGGAGGAAGGTTTGGGCTACACCTCGTGATATAGGAACAGGGCTGACGTCTGGGTCTGTACTCAAAAATCATTCTTGGCAGTGCTCAATCAACCATATGCTTGGCTAGGACTAAACCAGGTAAGGTCTGTGGCATGCAATGCAAATGATTTAACCCTATACTATCACTCTTATCTGCAAATATAAGATACTTTTAAGTGGTAACCATATTCTATGATTTAGAAAATGCAAATAGTAAGACACAGTAGATTTCCTTTAAATTAATGTGTTTACTGAGATAGTGAAATATGTGGGTAGTATTAGAAATGTAGAAAAAGGAACCATGGAGATGATATGTGTGGTAAAATGTTTGCCATGCATGCAACTGCTCAGTCACCAGAACTACTAGTGCCCATTCCCAATAACAGAGTCAGGAACAACTCCTAAGTGTTTGGGGAGGACTTCACGCAAAGAAATAAAAAAATAGTGTGGAGGAAAAATAAGAATTGTATTTTAACTGTAGACAATAAAATATCACTGAAAATATTGGGCATACAAACTTGGAATGTTGAGTCCTTATTGGAAGATTCCATAAAATTACTCTTTGCTCTGTGATATTTCTTATTTTTATACTATAAAATATATTTTGTGAAAAGGACTGCTTTATTTTTAGCAAATAAATACAGGAAGAGTTGATCAGCCACATACAAAGAATAAAAATGAAAACAGGAGGAGGTTGTATAATTTTGTGTAATGTTTTTACACAAAAATTAACTCACTATTCATAAAATACCTAAAAATAAAAGTGAGTGAAGATAATTTAGATGACATACTTCAGAGTTTCTTTAGAGACTCAATTTCATTACCAATAAAACAAAAAAATAAAGAAATAAATAAACAAAAATAAACATAAAGGACTACATAAAATTTAAATGTTTTGCATAGTAAAAAAAATCTATTACAAAAATGAAAAGCAACCTAGCAATTTGAATAGTTTTACACATCAGATATTCCATGATGTTAATTTTTAAATACATAAAAAACATGTACAATAACAAAATATCAAAACCATTTTTTGTTTTGTTTTTGGGTCACACTCGATGGTGCTCAGAGGTTACTCCTGTCTTTGCACTCAGAAATAATTCCTGGCAGGCTCAAGAAACCCTATGGGATCCTGGGAATTGAATCTGGGACAACCGCATGCAAAGTAAATGTGTTATTGCCCCAGTCCCAACAAGACAATTTATTAAATATGAAAAATGTTCTTATGCAAAAAAAGACATGCAGATAGCATATATTCATCTAAAAAGGGCTCAAGATATGCAAATCAAAGCCAAATAATACTGTCTCACTCTTTAGTGTAAGCCTGGTCTACATGACAATAAAGGAGCAACCAAAGGAGCTAAAAATTTAGTTTCATGCAAAATCCTGTACATAGGTATTTATAGAGAATCTTTTTGTAATTTTCAAAAGAAAAGTAACCTAAATGTTCTAGGGGTTAGATAAATGAATGGTGGGCCATCAGATAAAGAAAAGCTATTCTAGCACTTTGAAAGAAATAAACTACTTAGCTATGAATATGCATACCTGGTGGAACTGGTTGCACATCAAGTTAAAGAAGCAGATCTGAAAAGGCAATATATTATATATGCATACAGATATATGTCAATAGAAACATCCAGGATTGCTAGAACTTCGGGGATGACTGGAGAAAAGTAGAGCACCAAGGAGTTCTGGGAAGTAAAAGTGTTCTTTATAACATTATGGTAGATACTGACATGTATAATTGATAAAATCCCATAGGGTGAACAGCATACCAAGAGGGAACTTTAGTGTAAATCATAAATATGCGATGATAACAATGTGTCATTTTAAAGTCATCGATTTCATGTGGTCGTGGGGGAAGCACATTCATAAAAGCAAAAATAAAAACTTTAATTCATGACAACTACATTTTCAAACCTTTGAATATTTTTTAAAAATAATAATTTAAGAAGTATGTATTGTGTTTCTACTTTTCTGAGGGAACTTAACACTTCTATATAAAGATTATGTTGAGGGCTAACTTGACCAAGTATTTAAGTACCATATGTGCAAGGCTATACAAGTCAATCCCCAACAATTATCAAAGTTCACTCTCTAGCACAAGTGTCCCTTTCTGTGCCCATATAATATGTACTAAGGTCTTGAGCTTTGTGAGGTATGACATCTAAAAAGAATGAGTTGGAATTTGTTGTGAGGGAACCAAGTATTGAACCCTAGACTTCAAACATGAGAAGAATGTTATAGTTCTCCAAAAGTTGTTTATTTTTTTTTAAGTTGCACATGACTTTTTTTGGTTTGGGGGTCACACCCAGGGGTGCTCAGGGGTTATTCCTGGCTCTGCTCTCAGAAATAGCTCCTGGCAGGATCGGAGGACAGTAGGGGATGCCAGATTCAAACCACCGTCTGTCCTGGATCAACTGCGTGTAAGGCAAAAACCTTACCTCTGTGCTATCTCTCTGGCCCCTCATTATTTTTTTAAAACAGAAAACATCATCTAATACTTTGTTGAAAACTAATCATCACTCAAGACTGGTTTATAGAAAGCAAAAATAGAAAATACTGACTTAACAGTAACTTACCCAAAATGAGTTATCAGTAGATGTGTTGTTTGGCTTTGAAAGTTATAAGCATCATATATTGTTCAAAACGGCTTCAGGCAGATTTTAATTTTTTTCCTCTTATATCATTTCTTTTGATTTTCTTCCCTGAGAGAAAAAGCCTTGAGGTCTTTATGTAGTTGATTTAGAAAGTTTGGAAAGTTAATTTCTTTTAAATTTACTCTCAATATATACAAAGTTACTGAAAGGAGAATATTTTTTCTTGTGTTTATACTTAACAACTGTTAGTTATATTCAACATGTTATATTTCTTGTATAACATAAAAATAGTTTAATGAGCAGTGATAGATGATTGTACCAAGTAACTCAATATTTAAAAAATTACATAAGGAAAATAAGGATTCATTCCAAGAAGCTTACTCATGTATTAAGTTAGTGAGACATTTATCTGGCATGTTGATGGACAGACACTGCATGATATTGTTTGACAATATAAGACTGAAAAAGAATAAGAAATTTGAAGAATATATAATGAAGAAACATTTAGTAAATTTTCTTGCAAATTATATCCTTTATTGTAATTCTTTAAAATAGTGAGCTGGATTTTGAATTTTTATTTTTATGTTTTTAGCACTATGGCAACAGAACTTTAGTTTTGATTGTAAGAATTAATAAAAGGCACAATAATGGCAAAAAGAACATTTCAAGAGGATGACAAAAATGGAATATTACTTATACATTATTAGATCTAGTAGATCCAGACACATGTATCTAAATTTCTATGTATAAACTTATAATTGAATAAAAATAAACACATAAATATTAGACATTTAATTTTCAAAGAAAATTCTAGCTACCTGTGATTTTTCATTACTAAACATGAGAGGAAATTAACAAAGAACATCCATTATTAATTTGTAGAGTTGATCTACTTTGCATTGTTTATTCTTACTTTTTAATGCTTTGTCATCATTCATCATAACATACATTGAACTTTAAACAAAATTGAAAATTATTAAGCTTATTGGTTTTATCTTTGTTTAATAATTTTTATTGAGACCCATGTGAATTATAAATCTTTCACAGTTATATTTAAGGTACATAATGACAGTTAATTAGGGCAATTCCTCATCACCAGTGTTACCTCCTTTTGCCCTGTTCCCAGCATGCAGCCCATACTTACTCCCTTTACCCCCTGGATTGCTAGAGTAACTGGTTCCCTTGTTGTGGATCTTGATTTTTGTTGTCCTTGACTTTGAGTTTGGTATTTAGATCTGATCATTATTTATTTCCACTCAATGTTTATGTGACTGTTCCTGATACCATCCACTTTCTCTTTCTTTTCCCCTTAATTTATGAAGCAGAACAAAATGATCATGGATTTTGCAGCAACATGGATGAATCTTAAGCTTATTGTTTTTTATAGTCTTAAGAAACTTTCTGTACTTTTGCAAGATTTCTTAGCAAAAATATTTTATTGTGAAGTTTTCCATCATACCTAGTCAGATTGTTTTCCTTGTAATGATGGGTTTTTTTCTTGATAAGTATTTCACACTACTTTCTCTAATGATATTTTCCCATCTTTCAAGAATTTATTAAAAATAAATTTTATGTGAAATTATGGTTCTGATGCACCAACGTGATTGTTAATATTTATAGTGGCAATGCTACTTTTTACATTTAAAAAGTGATATTTCTGAATGTAGTATTTTAATAGATGGATGATGCCATATCAAGAGTATTTAATTTGATTCTGAATAAATAAGTTTAATGCCACAATATATTAGAGATTTTTAATTTGTTTGTTTGTTTGTTTGTTTGTTTGTTTTGGTGTTTGGGCCACACCTGGTGATGCTCAGAGGTTACTCCTGGCTGTGTACTCAAAAATTGCTCCTGGCTTGGGGAACCATTTGGGATGACGGGGGGAATCAAACCACGGTCCATCTTAGGCTAGCGCTGGCAACACAGATGCCTTACTGTCTGTGCCACCACTCCGGTGGCTGTATTAGTGTTTTAATAGAATATACCCAAACATGGAAAATATACTTTAAGCAAATTTAAAGAAATAGGTAGAAAAGTTTATTTTCTTTTATGTATAGATTTGATTACAAACATGATTGTATTTGGGTTTCAGCCATAAAGAACACCCTCCTTCAACAGTGCAACATTCCCATCACCAAAGCCCCAAATCTCCCACTTTCCTACCCTCCCCTCGCCCTGTCTGTACTTGAGGCAATCTTTCTATTTCCCACATTCATTCACATTGTTATGTTAGTTGTCAGTGTAGTTATTTCTCTAACTATACTCACCACTCTTTTTGGTAAGTTTTATATAGTGAGCTGAACCTTCCAGCCCTCATCTCATTATCTCTGAAAATTATTACAAAAATGTCTTTTATTTTTCTTAAAACCCATAGATGAGTGATACTATTCTGTGTCTATCTCTCTCCCTCTGACTTATTTCACTCAGCTTAATAGATTCTGCATACATACATGGATAGGAACATTTCATGACTTCATCTCTCCTAATGGCTGCATAATATCCGATTTTGTATATGTACCACAGTTTTGTTAGACATTCTTCTGTTGAGGAGTAGTGTGGTTATTTCCTGAGTCTGGCTATTGTAAATAGCACTTCAATTAAAGTTCATTTTCTGCCAAAAAAAAAAAAACATTAAGGAGAATAAACTGCCAATTTAGCTGTGATTTTAATAGTTTTTAAATTTGTATGTTTATATTTTATATAGATATAATTAGTATTATTTATGTAACCACAACTGTAACAATTAAGATATCTGATATTTGATATTTCATTAACTTTGTTATACTGTTTTAAAAGTTCATTTAAAAAGAGCAAAAAGATTCCTTTTATTATCTAGAATGAAAAATGTGTATCTTCGTAAATGTAATGCCTTTCTAACTTTCATATAGCCTTTTTTTCATTGCTCTAAAGCAGGGTTCCTCAAACTTTTTAAACAGGAGCCCAGTTCACTGTCCCTCAGACCACTGGAGGGCCAGACTATAGTAAAAGCAAAAATTATGAACAAATTCCTATGCACACTGCATACATCTTATTTTGATGTGAAGAAACAAAACGGGAACAAATACAATATGTGGCCCGTGGGTCGTAGTTTGAGGACCACTGCTCTAAAGTATGTTCTAATACACATTTTTAGGAAATGTACAACTACACTTTTAATGTACTCTGGTATTTTATTTTTATTTTGCTTTACACATGTAGTGTTTTTAATATTGAATGTGTTAAGCATCTCACTTTAGTATTTCTGCCTATATATGCAATAAGGAAAACTAAATGGTGTCCTAGTATGCCTAAATAAATTAAAACCAGAATATTCTGGTTATAATTAATTAATAATAATTATTTGATTATTTAATGTTGAAGTATTTTAGATGATTTAAATGTCTTAACAATATATAGTAAAATTATTGTATGGATTACTATGTTATTACCCTGATTACTATGGGTTAAATTTCAAGCCAACAGAAAAGTTTTTAGTTTTCACTTAAATTTATCATTTGATTTTTTTTTTTGGTTTTTTATTTTTGGGTCACACCAAAACACTCAGGGGTTACTCCTGGCTATGCGCTCAAAAATCACTCCTGGCTTGGGGGACCATATAGGACGCAAGGGGATCTAACTGCAGTTCGTCCTAGGTCACCCACGTGCAAGGCAAAAGCTCTACCGCTGTTTCACGGCCCCAGCTCCTTTTTTAGTATTATTAAGTTTTAGAGAATAAAGTTAAATAACTTCTTAAAAATTTTCTATGCCAGTGAGGCTATTATTTAATACATTGTTTAGATCTTCAATTATTATTTTTCCATTCTTATTAGATTCATATTAGTATGCTTAACACATGTATAAACACTATGTTTTCTCAATAAAAAGTCTTTAGTAATTTTTGCCCTTAAAAAGCATTGGGCTACTGCTGTTCAAGCTCCTACTATAAAAATGTACATTCTAAAAAATAAAATAAAATGCCTGAATTAAAGTGAAATTTCTCCTAGATATAATTCATAGGAACTAAAGCACTAGCAGAAATGCTTCTCATGCTTGGTAGGTATAAGCAAAATTGTCATGCAGTGCTAAAGTAAAATCCAAGAACTCAGATATGCAATGCTTATGTTCTAACTCTTGAGTCACATCTCCAGCCAGCAAGAATGAAAAGGTCTTGAAACTTTATTGCATAACAAGAAAATAGTTATCAGTGCATTGTATTCTTGTGGTTTTTTATTTTCTATATTTCTGTGCCAAAAATATATACCAAGAATAATAAGAATAAATGCAGCTTCTTATTCATCTTATTTAAGTCAAAAGACGATGAAATAGCTTTATTATATGCTGAAAGGGAAACTATCAACATATAATTATGTGTCTTAAAAAAACTTACTTTACAAGAGTTAAGAGAGTTAATAAAAAAAACTCTTTAAGAAAAAATATCAAGCAAATGCTTTGCCAGCAGAATAGTTTAAGAAATGTTTATGAAAATGCTTTCAGGTACATATGTAGGCTGGCTTAGCTTCCCACCTGGAACTTGGGTAGAATCATGCTTGTAGATTTCATTTTTTAGTTCTCAAGATAATAATTATCTTGTCAACAACTGAAAGTTGTTTTTTTAAACAGTGTTGTGCATGGCATTCCACCATCTTCTCTATTCCTTGGATTGGAGTTTTGTATAAAGATATTACTTTGGATGAATAATTCATTGATGATATGAGGTACTTTATTACATCAAATCAGGAGGTAGTGTCAATTGATTTTATCAGTGATACTATACTTGACTACTGGGGTAAAGTGGCGCCAGTAAAATTTTCCAAAATCAGTTATTTTTGCTTGTTTATTTGTTTTTTGTGTGTTTTATTTTGGGGGTCACACCAGGAGTGATTCCTATCTCTGCACTCAGAAATCACTCTTGGCAGCTGAAGGGACCATATGGGATGCTGGGGATCGAATTGTGATATACCACATTAATGTGAGGCTCGTGTGAGGCATTTAAAAAGAAGCCAGCCCTGGAAGAGCCTTCATAAGTTAAAGGGACTGTCTTCAATTTCAGCTATTTTGGGGGTGGCTACCGGACACACCTGGAGATGCTCAGGGGTTTCTTCTAGTCCTATGCTCATGGAATACTTCTATCAAGCATAGAGGACCATCTAAGGTGCTAGGAATCAAATCTGGGCTGTCTTCATGCAAGGCAAATGCCCTACCTTCTGTATTATTGCTCCAGCCCCCCAAGATCTGTTCTTGAAGTTACTTTCTAGTGTTCTTAATTTTTAGAGTCTTCTCTATGGATTGCTTTGTCTATCTAAAATATCCAGTGTTTCAATATTCTCTTTCTTCTTTCCCTTTGTTTATAATCTTAGTTTTAGGGAGAGCCCTATCATTCGTAAAACACTTGAGATACATTTGTCTAATGGTGTCCTATGTTTAAAGTGAAGTGAAAATGGCATAGTCTTTGCTAAAAATTATTTTTAGAAAAGCAAATTCTAAATATCCAAACTAATAATAAAATAGAGAAGACAAGTTAGAATATTCCATCATATATATTAATATTAATATATTAAATATTAAGTTAATGATACTGTGCTAGTTGTCATTTGTGTAAAGTATAACATGCTTCATTGCTCCCATTTGTGATAATTTGGAAATCTGTGTTTTATTATGCTACATAAGTGCATATGTATTTACATACTTCTCAAGTTTCCTGGGTTTCCTTTATTAAGACCACAAATTTATATTACTGATTATAGTTAGCTTGCTGGTTTCTAAAGTATGACCTTTTGAGATAGAAGATAATGGGAAGAATTTAATAGTACAGAAGTTAGAGCATTTGTCTTACCTGATGCCAACCCAGGTTTGATCCCTGGCACCTGATTTGGCCCCCTATGCCTGACAGAACTAATCCCTGAGCATAGGACCAGGAGTAACCCCTGAGCACCTCCAGGTGTGTCCCCTCACCACCCCCAAAAATAACTGAAATGGAAGGCAGCTCCATTAATCTATGAAGTCTCCTCCAGGGCTGAATTTTTTCTTAATGGTTGCATGAACTTTGATAAACTGCTTTCTTTTTAATTTAAATTTCTGTAATATACTATATCCTATAAAAGTTCAATGATGAAAATTACTGGAAATGGTAACTTTGCTATCATAACTACTACCATCTGTGAAGGAATAACTTGGCAAGTATTTTTAAAGCTCTTACACTCTCATTCAGGATAACTCAGTTCTTACTGCATTAGCAAAACACATATATGCTTGAGCAACCAACAAAAAAATCTCTGCTACCAATCTCTATGTAGTCTCAAAGAGACACAGATTATACATGCATCTTGAAGTATCTACTTCTATTTAGTAAAAACCAAGTTGCTGAAATTCTAAAGAGAAATAAACACTATCTTGCTTTCTCTAGTTTTTCCTCTTCATCTAACTGGTACCACATTGGTCCAATATTTTCCATTTACACTTCTCAGTCATTCTAGAGTAATGTCTATGATAATTCAGCCTCATATTCAATTTAAGCCCAACTTGCCATTTTGTGTCCACTTGACCTGGGTTCAAATTCAAATACCTATTTTCTACAACTTAGAAGTTATTTCAATTCTCAGTTCAATTTTTTTATCTCAAGAAAAACAGAAAGAAGATTTTGCATTCCATTGTGAGACAAATTTTTGTGAATCTTATAAAAGATAATTCTTTTTTTTTTTTTTTTGGTTTTTGGGCCACACCCAGTGACACTCAGGGGTTACTCCTGGCTATTCGCTCAGAAGTCGCTCCTGGCAGGCACGGGGGACCATATGGGGAACCGGGGGATCGAACCGCGGTCCGTCCTAGGTTAGCGCAGGCAAGGCAGGCACCTTACCCCCCAGCGCCACCGCCCGGCCCCCTATATAAGATAATTCACATAAATCAATTCACTTACTACCAGATGCATAACATGTGACAAAAATCGTTGCTCATTTATCCTAATATGAAATTATTTATTCACTCACTTTGAGGTTTCCTTCGGTGATTCTTTAATTCCTCCTAAACAGTCTCCGAGTGTTGTTTTGCTTTTTCCAATTTAGATATAGCCTAATATTTAATCTAAGAAAATTAAACCGTGGCTATACCTGAAGAGAATGTTCAATTTCTTAAAAGTCAATCATTCAGTGGTATGCTCTTTCCAGCCTGTTAGGAAGAAAGATCTATACAGTTGAGCATAATGCTATAGATATACTTTGTGGCTTCCAGCAAGGTCTCAAAGTTGTCCATCACAGTCTCGTACATCATCAAGACAGATCTCCAGAGACACTACACAAGGCAAACCTTTAAATATTTTATCAGCTGCTGTTGATAGGAGGCACTTCAGCTTAGTGAGACTTTTTATTACTTCCTTTCATTTATTCTGAGAAGCTTTTATCTCGGTTTAGTGATTGCTACCTTTTACACTTGTATTTAGCAAAGGCAAAAAAATATGATTAATAAATTTGATTAAAAATTTTAGTGGAAAATTACTTTAAGCTTACTTTCATAACTCAGTGACCTCATGGATATTTTTATATGTATTTGTATTTATTTCTTTGTTATGCTTGTTTTCTGAAAACCAACACCCAGTGGGGAAATGGAAAGTAGTATTGTCACTAAAGAGATGTTCCACATGACTTGAAAAATTCTTTTTCAGCTGTTTGCAATAGAGCATGACACAAGAGACCACAGATCAACCATAGACCTCAAAGAAGTAAAGAACATAACAGCTACTGATAGACATTTAGAGATCATTTATTCTCCAAAATGACTGAAATGTGCTTTCCCTCTCCCTTCTAGTATGGAATTCCAAATAACATAATGAGAATCTTCTAAATAGGCAAAACATTTTTCAAAGCTTCTTTTAGCTTGCAGAGAGAAGTGCTGATTTCAAGCTTTCTCATTTTAGAAGCTGCTAGAGAAAAAAAGTGAAATACAATTATTAGAACTAAAATTAATTTCTCTTGATACATAACTTCATGCAATTTATTATTAGGAAGATTTTAATGCTGAGGATATCTGGGCATATTTCAAATGGTTCTTCAGTGACTGTGTTCTTCTGAATCCCCTGAATCTTATGCTAGTCAGTTGTCTCTTCCACAGAGTGGAAAAAGAGTTAACAAGTGGTCTATTTTGCTGAATTCAATGAGAGTCTACTTTAAAAAGAATAACAAACAGGAGCTGGAGCGATAGTACAGCGGTAAGGAGGTTTGCTTTGCATGCAGCTAACCCAGGCAAACCTGGGTTCTATCCCCAGCAATTTGGTCCTCCAAACCAGAAGTAATTTCTGAGCACATAGCCAGGAATAACCCCTAAGAGTCAATAAGTGTGGCCCAAAAAAACAAAAACAAAAGAGAGAATAACAGCAAAAATGCAGTATGAAATTGTTAATATAAAATTGTTAAAATTTAAACTAATTTGGTTGTCATCCAAACTAGCAAAAAAGAAGAGAAAATTTGGCAAAGTCCAATGTTGTGATAAATCTTGGGGAAGAAGGTTTACGAAATTTCATTTTGCTAGTCTCTGAAGTGAGGATGCTAATATTTAAAGATATTGATATGAATCCAAACAGACCAGCTAACTTACTTCCAAATTCTGTTGAAAGTAAATGATTAAAAAAAGTCACAAACCTCAAGTTTATGTAATCTAACTAACTAGCATAAAATGACTTACTTTCTACAAGAGGGTTTTTGTTGTTGTTTGTTGGTTGGTTGGGTTTGGGGTCACACTCAGTGATGTTCAAAGGTAACTCCTAGCTCTGCATTCAGGATTTACAGCTTAGCATTGGTCATGGAACCATATTGGATGCTGCAGAGTAAACCCAGGTTAGCTGCAAGAAAAACAACTGCTGTACTATCTCTCTAGCCCTTTCTCCAAATGGCTTTTATACTAAAAAATGGTTTGGAAACTTAAAAGTTAGTAAGCATCTAGTTGATACAGAGACCAGGTATTCCAGATAAATCTTACCCACATAGGGTAACTCTATCATTTTATACTTAAGAGGGCTGTTTGAATAGAAAAGCATATTGAAAGATACAATCTTAATATAATACTCTAGTTTTTAACATCTCATCCTTGGTAATACAGTAGAAGCCTCAGCAAAGGTATTTTTAATACAGTCTATGAACAAGTTAGTGAATTAATTTAGACTTTCTGAATTGTTCATTGTTTGCTGCTTTTTTGTAAGTTTGCCAAGATGAATGAATAAAATTAAGAAAAAAAGAACTTTTCTAATATTTATTTTTTTCCTTTAAAACCAATGTATCTTTCAAGACAAAATATTTAAATCCTTACATAAAATAAGAATAAATGCCTTAATACTGTCAACATTTTACAGCAGTCAAGAGTAACACACACATGATATTTATCCTTTTTGGTCCATTTATGCTTGTTCACTAGGAAACATATATATATATATATATATATATATATATAATATTTATTAAGCTCCTCAAGTAAATATAAGCATCTATTTCAGGAATGTTTAAATAAGTTCAGCTTTTAAAAAGAGGAAATATTGGAGCCCGAGAGATAGCATGCAGGTAAGGGGTTTGCCTTTCATGCAGAAGGTCATTGGCTCGAATCCCGGTATCCCATATGGTCCCCCGAGCCTGCCAGTAGCGATTTCTGAGCGTGGAGCCAAGAGTGACCCCTGAGCGCTGCCGGGTGTGACCCAAAAATCAAAAAAAAAAAAAGAGAGAGAAAATATTTCAAAGCTTCCCTTTTACTGAATCTTTTACTGATTTATTGATACTTTTACTGATCCCTTCTCTGAAATGATAACTTGAGAGATATAAGAAAATATTCAGAGAAATTTCTGTCTACTAAATAAGAGCATTATTTCTGGAATTTTTGCAGATGTTGCATAATTGTATAAAGAGGTTGCTTAGTAGACTTAATTTCTAACTGTCTGAACCTTAAGAAAGTAAAGTTCTGTGTGAAGTCAACACTGTTGTTTGATCTGAGACACCACCTGAAACTCCCAAAGTGAAGCCTTCACAAATTGTCACTATAGCCTAAAACCTCACATAGCCTTCTGCAAAAAAAAAAAAAATTGCCAACATATTATTGAGAAAGTCAGAGGATAAAAAAATAACAAACTGTTTTCATAATAAATCAGATGTCATAGATTGTATTTTACTATAAATGCTATAAAAATGGGAAGGATAATTGTTGAGAGATGACACAGTAGTTTGTTTTAATTCATGCTTTTATTTGGGTCTGTTTTAATATTTAAATTTAAATCTACAGTCTTTAGAAAAACAAATTTTATGTTAAAGAAGCAAGAAAAGACAAGGAAATAATGTGAAATATATATATCAGGGTTGGTCTAAGACAAAGGTAATGGGAATTTATGCAAATGAACATACAAGGGAAACATTTTGAAGAAATGTTTTTAATCCCATTGCATTTCATTTTTGTGGGTAATGAAAACAGACACTTAAGGATTTAATTTATGATGGCTTAATGCAACAACATTAGTATCATTCATGCAAGGAAGTTTGGGACAAGAATCAAGTTTCATTTGACACTTCACATTATGTTTGCATGTATAAGACTCATGTATAGATTCTAAGTAAGAAATTATGTGTTCCAGCTTTGGAAGAAGCATGCATTGATTTGGGAATTCCTGTATAAAGAAAACAATGACATAAAATAATTGTTCTCATACAGATAAATAAGAAGTTAATTTCAAGAATGTAGGAAAAGAAAAATTATAAGGGAAACAAAGAGGAAAAATCAAGAAGGGGTGTGTGTGTGTGTGTGTGTGTGTGTGTGTGTGTGTGTGTGTGAGAGAGAGAGAGAGAGAGAGAGAGAGAGAGAGAAAGAGAGAGAGAGAGAATAAAAAATCAGCTAGGTTGGTATTAAGGAATGACCACGTAAGTGCACACCAGAATATTAAAGGCTATCTTGCATGAGATAATAATCCCATGGAGGAGTGATTGGTCCTCATCAAGACTGCTGGAGCATGGGTGATTAATTAAGCATCCTTGCATGCTGAGGGTATAAGGTAGGTGTAACAGAAGAAAGAGGGCAGTGTTGCTACAGAATAGGAGCTACATAGAGAGGGAGGATCAAATAAATATAGAAAGTGTCCTGAAGTCAGATTTCTCACCTTAGGATCTGTGGTTAAGTGAAAAATAAAAATAAATATTAGGTGTTGCTGTGTAATTGAAACTATAGGTATATCACGTGTATTTTAATAGAGAGATTAATAAGATGGAGACATGGGGGAAGAAAAGAATATACATATTATGTGTAAAATATGTTAATTAAATGTAATTTATATTTTCATATGAATATATGTAAACTTTCAAAATTACTATAAGGGTCAAAATAAGTAATATCTCGCAGAAATGTACATGGCTCCATTAACTTAGTGGTTATTTTTCCTCTTTTATATTTTACATTCTTTACATAAAACTAAAATATAGTACCAAAGAGATAGTATAGTGGCAGTTTAGAGATAGTATAGTATAGAGATATATAGTATAGAAATAGTGTAGTGATAGTATAGTATAGTATAGTATAGTATAGTATAGTATAGTATAGTATAGTGTAGTGTAGTGTAGTGTAGTGTAGTGTAGTGTAGTGTAGTGTAGTGTAGTCTAGTGTAGTGTAGTGTAGTGTAGTATAGTATAGTATAGTACAGTACAGTACAGTATAGTATAGTAAAGGGTAAAGTATGGTATAGAATGGTATTGTATAATGTAGTATAGTACAGTACAGTATAGTATACAGAGAGATAATATTCTATAGTGTGTGCAGAAATAAAAAAGGTACTTGCCTTGCATCCAACTTACCTGAAATCTCTCACTTGCACCCCAAACTGTCCTCTGAGCAAGCAGGAGTGATTTGAGTGAAGAGCAGGAGTAACACCTGAGAATCACTAGATGTGGGACAAGACTTAAGAAAACTACAAATTTTATTGCAATATTTTCTCTTTTATACCCCTTTCTTACTCATAATCTTCAATTAATCTCAATTTTATCATCAATGTACACTGTGTTTTATTATGACTTGTCTACCTGTAAAAATCATTTACTTATAATGCACAGTTAGATAAAATGTTCCATACTTTTAAAATTCTGAATTATTTCACTTTAAGTAATTCCATCTAGCCTTTCCAATTATATTATGAATAACATTTAACATTTGTATATCTTAATGTTATTTTATTTCATAAATGCATGATGTCTTTATCTGATTATTAGTGATACAAACTTTATTTTTTACCATAGCATGATTCATTGTTCATAAATATTCTGAATATTTTAACTATATCATTCTCCTCATTCATGTATATAAAATTAGTGTTTCTTTATATATCATTTCTTTTTGTTTGTTTGCTTGTTTTTGGGCCACACCCAGTGATGCTCAGGGGTTACTCCTGGCTACACGTTCAGAAGTCGCTCCTGGCAGGCACGGGGGACCATATGGGAACCGGGGGATCGAACCGTGGTCAGTCCTAGGCAAGGCAGCAGGCACCTTACCTCCTGCGCCACCTCCTGGCTATATATCATTTCTTTACATATTCTTTACATATCATTTACATATCATTTCTCTACATATTCTTTACATAACAGACCACTTGAAAATTTCTGATAGTTTATGTGTTAAAGGTCTTTTACCTCCTTTTTTAAATTTATTCTTACATATTTGATTCTTCTGAATAAAATTGCAAATGGAGTTACTTTATTAAATTTCCCTTAGATATGAGTTACCATATTTCAGACTTTATTAACTACCATTAAAGATTTTTTTGGACAAAAAGCTGACTGGGACAATGAATGTAAATATGGGACTGGATCATCTATTTAAAAAGAAAGAAATAAAGCAACAAAGTTGGGCTATATTAAAGGACACAATCATAGTTCAAGGAATCTCTGTTTGTCCAAATACAAATGATTTGGGCATCAAAATAGTCATTCACCTAATAAATGAGTGAATCAAATGTCAATGAAAGAATAGAATGTATAAATTCAAAATTAATCTATAAAAGTTTTATTAGTTAAAAATATAATAAGGTAATAAGGTTATAAGATTAATAAAAGTAATAAGATTAATAAAAATCATTTATTTTCTATAGGTACACAGTCTGTCTTCTGTAATAGGTGCATAATGAAACTCTAATCAGTAGGAATATCAATTAATTTCATTTCAAAGATAATCTACAAATAATATATGCATTATCTCCAAAAGTGCCAAAGCTATGAAACTCAAGGAAATTGATATCTGGAACTTTGCAAGCTATTCATGACTTGTTACTTTCTAAAAAGTGCTGTTCTGAAGAAAATCATTTCAAAAGTCAAAATATTACAGATATCTTTAGTTTCTTTGAGATAAGCATTTTTCATGCTTATACATTAGAATTTTTAGTTCACTATCAATTAACTAATGAATCAAAAGAGCACACCATGTGAAAAATAAAAGGTAAAGTGAATAGGCTTGTATTAGAAAACGAATTTTCCTTTTCTACATACTTAGAATGTAAAGTATTACAGCTATTTTATTACTAATAATAATTGTTCCCGTGTGCTGAAATCATCTAAATTTAAAAAGTAATTATGTATTTTATTGCATTGACAGTCTAAACCACAGTAGCACAATCAGCTTTGGATATTTGACAACAGTTTAGTTTTTGAAAGAATATTTTCATAAAAATTGATAGTCTGTACTTAGTTATACTTAGAAATGTGTACCTTGCATTTTTTGTCAACTGAAAAGTAAGTAGTAGCTGCTAATGACAGCAATGCTTTGAATTTGTTCCTTGCCAGTCATTTGAATAATTTCCATATGGTTCAGTGGCTTTGTAGACAAAAATAGGATTGATGGCCTTTGTCAATTCTGTTACAATGTTCTTATATTACATGAATTAAAAAGTGAGAACCAGTTTCAAAATGATAAATGATATAATAGCATAACCAATTATTTGTCATCGCCCAAGATAAGCTGCTAGTATTCAACGTCTTCACTTGGGTTCTACAACTAGACCATATATAACCTCTTTGGATTGCCTTATAGAGCACCTAAAAGCATTTTAAGCCTGCTGGCTCTGGCAACCTATATGTCAGGTAGAAAAAAATAAAACCACCCTTCTCAGGTTTGTGTTTCCCTGGAGAAAGAAAACAGTTTGATGTAATTTGTCAAAAGCTAGAGTGGTACTTTAATGGACAATTTACTTTAAATGGCTGCAGTTATTGCAGAACAAAGGCCCATAGCCTAAGATAAAAAATAAAATCCTTTCCAATTGTTTTACTAGATAGATTTAATTCCCAAAGATTAACTAAGGATATTGAACCTTTCATACACCATGTCCATCTAAAAGCAATAAAAGTAATAGTAAAAACTTCCGACTTGCTGGAATTTCTTCATCTTTAATAAAAGAAATACTATACCTTAATCTGGCATCCTGTCCATTTATCTGAGATGCCCAAATCCTCAAAATTGATAACAAAAATATAAACAAAATAACCAAATTCAAGGGCTTTCTAGTTCTTTAGTAATTCTAAGGTATAGTGCTATAAAATTTCATTATGATATTAATATATATGCATCATATTTCTTAATATGATTATCAAATGATCAAGAGTAAAATAAAATTTTCAATATATAAAATTTAAGATGATGTTATTTTACATAATAATTTATGAACTACTGTAATATATTTACCAATTTCTCTGACAGGGATTATAAGATATACTGACTGTTTATTAGCATTCTTTTCCATTGTATTTTACTTCTTAATTTTATGTTAATGTTTGTAACATTTAATTTTAAATTAATTCAAATTTAAATGTTAATTTAAACATTTAAATTTTTACTAAAAGGCAATAAATTATGATGTTATGTTTTTCTTCATGCTTCAGATTTTTTGAATCAGAGATCATTCCCAAGTGACAGAACAAGAAGTGCTGAATATGCTCATGTGTGCTACCCAGATTAGCACATACTAAGTTTCTGCAACATGAAGTGATGCCAGACTATGAGCCAGCTCCTCCCTTAAAGATATTATTAACAAGAGTCTTTATGTGGGCATGAGTACATAGAGAGAGGATTCTTCTATGAGAGCCGAACCTAAATTGTAAACAATCCATGCCTACAGTTCATATAGCCTCTCCTATATACTATCCCTCTTCCCCTCCTTCAGAAATCCTACTATCCCTTCATCCTGAATCCCAATCCAATATCCCACTTTATTAATGCTCTTTTTGTTTTGTTTTGTTTTGGGTCACACACGGCTTCACTCAGGGGTTACTCTTGGCTTTATGCTCAGAAAATCGCCCCTGGCAGGCATGAGAGACCATATGGAATGCCAGGATTCTAACCACCGTTCTTCTGCATGAAAGGCAAACGCCTTACCTCCATACTGTCTCTCTGACTCCTATTAATGCTCTTTATTCTCAGTTTTTAACCCGTTAGGTGTCAAGACTGACCTCTTGTCCCAATAAGCCATGACCCAGCTCCCAAGAGAAGAGACACCCACTCAGCCCCACATCTTGTCCCCGAGCCCCCCAGCAAGAAAATACAACCAGGGGCCTGGGAGATAGCATGGAAGGTAAGGCGTTTCCCTTTCATGCAAAAGGTCATCAGTTCGAATCCCGGTGCCCCATATGGTCCCCCGTGCCTGCCAGGAGCAATTTCTGAGCATGGAGCCAGGAGTAACCCCTGAGCACTGCTGGGTGTGACCCAA
>PVKC010000614.1:0-16151 GCA_004027635.1 Crocidura indochinensis | reverse complement strand
ATTACTTTTATTTTTTGTGGTTTTGTGGTCACACCCGGCAGTAACTTATTTTTATTTATTTTTCCTTTATATACGATCTTGTTTTTGTTTTCTTCTCCTTAACTTCACCTACAAGAAAAAGTTTTGCCTGTGATTAAGCTCAGGTCAAAACCAGGGCACAGAGATGATGGAGCCTGACACACTCACCACCAAATGCACCAGCAATATAATATACCACCATTTCTTTTTGCACAGAAATACTAAAAAGGGGGAAATTTTATGTATAGAAATAAGCTCTTATCTACTAGGGATAAGAACTCATACATTTTACAGTACAGGGGCACTGTCCACCTTGAACATATGTCATGTGGTCCCAACTTAAACTCCTTATGATTAGACAGCAACTGTCTAATGCTGAACCCCAAATCTCAGACATAGAACTGACACAATTCTCAGCAACAGCTCCAGGAACCAAACTCCCTCTGAGACATTCTTAATACTGCTCTGACACCAACAAGCACCAGTTTTGACATGACATCCTGACAATGAGGAAATGGCAACAACTTGGTCTAAGAGCAGGTTCTCTTATCTCTTCACCTAATGATAAGATGAAATCAGAAGACACATCATCCTTTGAGCTTGACAAAAGCCAAGATCACTAACTATAGAAGACTGACTATGACAACCATGACTGGGCAGAATCTATCCAGGAACCAATAATAAAGACCCTAGTCTAGGTTTTGCCTATGACCTATACAACAACCAAGATCTCTAACTTCAGAGGTCTGACTTAAACAACTGCAACTTCTGGAAACATAATGAAAGACTCTATCCTATGCTTCATCCTAGGATTGGTGCAAAAACCAAGACCACCAACTATAGAAGACTGATTAAAACAACAGTGATGGAATAGAAATTCTAGAACCATAAAGAAAGACTCCATCCTAGGGTCCATCCTATGACCTGTGCAAATACCAAGATCTGTAGTTACAGAGGCCTGATTTTATCATCCATAAATGAGCAGAAAGTTTTCAGACATCAGTACAGAACCTAGGGGAGAGAATAAGAGCATATATGGAGCCTGCAGTTATTACCATGACAGTATACTTCAAGGGTATAGACACCCTGTTAGGTCAAGGAAATTCCCTTTCTAATGTCCCCAATATTACTGTGCCTATGCAAAAAATAAGAGCACAAATTAATTTTTTGCTATTGTTGTTGTTGATTGGAGTATTTTGTTTTGTTTTATTTGGTTTGGTTTGGTTTTTGTGCTTTGTTTTCTTTTTATCTTCAGACCATGATTATTGTTTGGCTGTTATCTTTATTGCTGTAGTTTTATTGCTGGTGCACTTGTCTGGGATTTTTGTTTGATTTTTTTGTATTGTTGTTAAGTTTTTTTCCTTTTTCCCTTGTCTTCTATTAAATGGATATGTATAGCCTGTAGAAAGACTCCTCCCATTTTTTTGCTTGTTTTTTTTTTCTTTCTTCTAACAGAACCATATAACTTGAACCATCTTGTTCTGCCTCTCAAGTTGAGGGAGAGATAGTGGAAGGTACCAAGACCAAACGGTCGTATGAACATTGAGTAGAAATAAAAGTGATCAGACTTAAACACCAAATACAAAGCCTATAACAACAGAATCGATAACCAATCTACAACAAGCTAGACACAGAGGGGACCACTTATACTAGCAAAGGAGAGCAATTGGGGATGCATGCTGAGAACAGGGGTGGAGGGAGGACAACGTTGGTAGTAAGAATATCCCTGATATAATGTCACTATGTATGTACATAAAATATTACTGTGAAAGATTTGTAATCCACTGTGGTCAAAATGAAAATTATTTAAAAATAAATAAATGAAATTAAAAGAACAAAAAGATATTACGAACAAGAAACACAGTAGAAAACAGGAGCCTGGTATAAAAGATTTGAACAATTGCAAGTTAATCGTTTTTTGCTCATATCTCCAAACATCATGTACAAACTGTCATTGTGTGAAGGATAGCACTAGAAGACACAAAAAGGATTGGAAAGAGTGTAAGTTTTCATGTAATAGTCTTATGTTCAATCTCTGATATCCCATGGTCCCCTAAGCACCCAGGAATAAACTCTAGCACAGAGCTGGAAGAAGCTGCTGAACACTGCTGAGTAGAAACAAAGTTCTCAATTCCAGTCCCCTTTAATTCACTGTTTCCTAAAAGAATCTTCTGAAAAAAATGTAATAACTGAATTCTGATAGGCTAATGTTAGTACCTTATATGCTGCGTTTTGAATGAAATTAATGAAAAATTTAATTGTAATATATATATATAACTATAATTAAAAAGTTGACTAGAGGGGCTGAAGTGATGGTGCAAGCAGTTGCATGATAGCCTAGCCTAGGACGAACTGGGGTTAAATCCCTTAGCATCCCATATGGTCCCCCAAGCCAGGAGCAATTTCTGAGTGCATAGCCAGGAGTAACCGCTGAGTGTCACCGGGTATGGCAAAAAAATAAATAAATAAATAAAGTTGACTAGAGGTCCAGAGTGGTGGTGCAAGCAGTAGGGCATTTGCCTTCTTTACCTAGGACAGACCTCAGTTCAATCCCCCAGTGTCCCATATGATCCCCCAAGTGAGGAGCAATTTCTGAGTATATATTTGGGAATAATCCCTGAGCATTACCAAGTATGACCCAAAAAGCAAAAATAATAATAATAATAATAATAATAAGTTGACTAGAAAGGCAAAAATTTTATGTTCAATATGAACTTGCTTTTCCTACACAATAAATTATAATCAATTATCAAAATTTTAAGATAATAATTGTTTAAATCACATAAGATTTTAAATATTACCTAACCTTAGTTGATAAAACATGTTCAAAAGGATGGATTTCAATGTTGAAAGAAGCTTTTATATGGCTAAAATGGTTCATTTTATCAACATATTTATTTCCTATAGTGAATTTAAAAAGAATCTATACTGTATGTGTGGTATGTCTGTACTGTATTTTTTTTTTGATGTGGTGAGCGGTTTGGCTATACCAGATGATGCTCAACTACTACTTTCTCCTGGCTCTGCACTAAGGAATCACTCCTGGTGGACTTGGGGGATCATATAGGGTGCCAGGGGCCACACTTAGTTGGTTTCATGCAAGACAAGCACCCTACCCTCTGTGCTACTGCTCCAATGCCCCATAGTAAATGTTTTAATCTGTATTAAATTAGAGACAATACAGGCCAATGTATCTGATAAATCAAATCAGTGATTATTGTTGTGGTGGGAGATGTAGTTTAAAGGCTCACATCCAGAAGTTTTTTTTTTTCCAGGGGAGAGCCCGAATGCAGTCCCCCACTACCACAAATTATGCAATTGAGTTTCCCACATTTGGGAAAATCGTAGAGGTCAGCACATCTGAAGTGCAATGGATAAGCCTTACCCTGGGAAAACCACCTTTATGATCATGGTATCTCCCCTGCCAGGTAAGTATGCACATCCAGAAGTTTTTTTAACACACTGATAAAAGATATGTATTCTTCCATTTGAGCCACTACTCAGCTCATAACAAAAATTATTTTACAAATAATTTTTTCAATTAACAGTAATGTGCCAATATTGATTTGCCAATTGTGACATATTGATTGTTATAAATTACCACATATTGTTATTAATATAATATTAATAATAGGGGCAACCAAGAGTAATACCTTTATTACTTGAAATTGAAATAAATTGAAATTCTTAATATTGTCATATCCATTCAAGTTCCTGGTAAGCCTAAAACTAACCTAACAATACAATTTATTAATTTTTCTATGAATAGATAAAGCTTGAGAAAAAATGTATGATTATTATGTGGAATTTTTGCATTGTAACAGATATTTTATCTCACAAGGATAGAAAACATTCAATAGATATATAATATTGGGTATCAACTCCAATTTTTGTAGAAAAATATTTTATGCAGATTGGTGTTATTTTGATATAATTATTTTTTGCCCCACATCTTTTTCAAATAAGTACATTTTTAAAAATGATATATGGATAAGACAAACTGGAGTGTTTATTTGGGAGATACATACCCAGCAGTGCTCAGAGAACAATCTAAGGATTGTGCTCAAGAATTGCTAATAATCACGCAAACGAACCAGAAAAGTAAAAACTGTTTACCTGTAGAAAAGATTGTAACACATTTTCCAGTGTCTTTGTGATATGCAGTGTCTCTATATAAAAGTTAACTATAGTCAGACATCATTCTCTCTTGGCTGTCTTTTTCGAGCAATGTTGAAGTATTTATAACTATGCCATCACTCCAGCCCCTAAAAGTATACTTCTTAATGAAAAAAAAAATGCTTAGAAAAATTCAACTACTCAGATTCACCAAATTCACTCACCTAACTCAAATTCAGATACTATTCAGATATATTCCAAAAAGTGTTATATAGTTAAAAATAATCATACAATTATTTACTTTATCTCTATATCTTTAAAAATATTCATACATATTTTAGATAATCCTGAGCTTTTAATGACATATTTATTTTCAACTGTATATAAAATAATTTAACAAGTATCACAAAATTTAAAAATTAGAAAAAAACATTATCTTGCAGTATCAGCTTCATTTTGTCATTCTTCAGACAATATTCAACTTATAATACAGAGGCATATTAAAATCTCATTAACAAATTTTGGGGTTAGAGAGAAGCATTCAAATCCCTACTCTGCTCTTCTATTATTTTCAAGTCACTCTAATTTGCTACTACTTGTATAACAATTTACTTTCCCAACAGGATGTGTATAAATCATTTTTATTGAAATTGATTAAATCAAGGGTAGTGGTCCTACAGAGTCGACATGTTTTCTGAAGCCTATTTTTGTTCTGATTTCGAACCAAATAAATAGAAAGGAGGATTCCTCATCAAGACTACCACAATATTGTAAGGAACAAAATTGCTCTTAAAATTGAAGCTAAAATGTCTTTAACAGAAAAATTGAGGTCAGGCCCTTTAGCATGTTCCAGATAAATCAAGAATCAGGCTTAATATGTTCTGTGGTCTGAGAGTAAAAAATAGTTGATATCTGTTCAATGATAGTGCTGAGAGAATAAGTTTTTCAGGCATTCACTACAGCAAATTGATGTATGATAAAGCTTTTAACTTATTGAGCATAACAAGTGGCAAGAACCATAATTCATAATAAAAGCCACATGGTAGTGGTTAAAAAATATGAAAAGAACAGACTGTTCATAATAAAGAAATAAAGTGGTATATTTAATGCCAGTGTTAATTCCATTTTTTCCACAGATAATGACTAAAAATTTATGTTGCACTGTTGAAGGGCTCATTTAATTCTATCAAGTTATTTTTACATAATAAGAACAGTTTTATACAGTCTAATTTTTATAACTAGTATATTACTCATGTTATATAGCACTTAAGTCAGATACTTCAAAAATTAAAAACTAAGACTCACCTCTCTCAAAAGAAATACAAAACAAGCAGTAAAACTCCTAGATATACCCATTCTTGCAACTTATTGCACTTGGGTTCCCTCAGGAGCCCCCATCATTTTAATACTGACTTCCCAGTAGGAATAACACTAAATTGATTCTGAGATTATCAGAGAAGCCACATAAGCTCAACAAACAAAACCAACAGTGGAATGTTCAACTAGCAATAACAACTTAGTAAATCTTCAGACAATGACATAATGATCCCATATGACAATTTTCACATTTTCTTTTAAAGAATTTTTTTATGATTTCATTACCATTTAGTTGTACCAAGAAATATTAAGTAAATTATTCCTACCTGCCAAGGTGCAAGTTTCTGGGAGGTTGGGAAAATGGTGGCAATGGTGAAATAAATGTTACACTCGTGGTGAGATTTGTGTTGGAACACTGATTACCAGAAATAACTGTATCATGAGCAAGTTTATTAACCACAGTGTTTGAAATAAAGTAATGTAATTTAAAAATTAAAAACCATAATCAGCAGTTATACACTGCACATTGTAAGTGCCCATAAAGCACAAGTAGCTGGGATTTGTATAATTTATCTGATTGTTTTTAATTGTTTGTCTGGTTGTTTGCATTTTTTTGATAAAAAGTTAATATTAAAAAAACAATACTTGGGGGCTGGAGAGATTGCACAGAGGTAAGGTGTTTGCCTTGCATGTGGAAGGATGGTGATTCTCGAATCCCAATATCCCATATGGTCCCCTGAGCCTGCCAGGAGAGATTTCTGAACATAGAGTCAGGAGTAATCCCTGAGCTCTGCCCTGTGTGACCCCAAATACCCCCACAAATAAATACCAAATATAATCTGAAGCTACTACAATAATACAACTTAGTAAGAATAAGTAATGAAGCAAAGTATTGAACGTCAGTAGCTCTAGCAAGACTCTATATAATGTCTTTAACTCAAATATTTTATAATATTGATCCTTCGATGGGCACACATTTTTATTCAACGATTAGAACCTTTGACTTTCTGTCAGATTTGCTGGTATTTTTTTTTCTTTCAACGTCACACTTAGCAATGAATTCCACTATTCTCTTTTGAGATGTGATGCACGGCGCTAATGGTTTATTATAATTTAGCTTTGTCTTATTAAAAAAAAAACAAGTTAAAAAGTATTATAATATTTACCTTTGGGTTATAAATTTTAACAAAAGAATTTCATCAGGTTTTTCAATTAGCTAAAATCATTATTGACTAAATAATGAAAAGGCAAAAATTGTATATGTTCATTAAAAAAAGAAAAGTACAATATTGGGAAGTATCCCTAATATTTCAGAAAATGCTTTCTGATTTTTCTCTACTACAAACAAGTTTAGTTGTGAGATTTTGGATATGTCTTAATTAAGTTGAAGTCTATGTCCTTTAACCTATTATTGAACACATTTATCATAAAAGGTATTGAATTTTATAAAGCTTATAGTTTTCTCTATTGATAGATGAGAAATTTATTTTTATCTTTTATTTTGTTAATGTTATAGCTTAGTGATTTGAGAAGGATGAATCATCTTTTTCCCCCTTGAATAAATCCCACTTAACCATGGTCTATGGTTGTTCTGATACACTTCTAAATTCTGTTTGAAACATTTTGTTGAGAATTTTTACATTTATACTGGTATTTTTTTAGGCTTGCAGCATTTAGTATTGAAGTGCTCTAGCAAAGGGGTCCTAAAAAGATGCTAAGCTTAAGTTGCCATTTCAAAGATTTAATAGGCTGAAATCTTCCCTCAAACTTTTTAAACGGGGGGCCAATTCACTGTCCCTCGGACTGTTGGAGGGCCTGATTATTGTTTTTTTTTAAACAAACAAAAAAAGGAAACATGAACAAATTTCTTATGCATACTGCATATATATTTTGATGTAAAAAAGTAGGAATAAATAAAGTATTTAAAATGAAGAACAACTTAAATTAACAAACTTACCTGTATTTCAATGGGAACTATGACCTGTTCATGGTGGGTTATAGTTTGAGGACCCCTGCCCAAGACTGAGAGGAGGAGTAGAGAGAAAGAGAGTAAGGGAGTAGGAGAATGCAGGGCACATGCCACATACGTGAACTGCAGGCCAGGACGAGTAGGTTGCTAAGCAGGACACGTTATGGCAACAAAAACACCCAGTGGGTCACATAAATGTCCTTGATGGGCCACGTGTGGCCACAAGCTGTAGTTTGAGGACCCCTGCGCTATAGGCCTCACTGTAGCTGAACTCTCATGCTCAGTTCTTAGAAATTTCCACAGGCCTCCTGTTCACCAAGCTGCGGAATTAGCTGATCTCTGTAGAAAGGAGCCAAGAGAGACACAATAAAAGATTAACCAAGCCTGTTCTAAGTGGGTGTCTCCATCTCTGTCTCTCTCTGTCTCTGTCTCTCTATATCTTTGTCTCTCTGTCTCTCTTTGTCTCTCTCTCTCCTGCCTCCTCTGTGTCAGTATGACCAGTGTACTCTCTTTTACTAATATTGCTTTGCTCTAAATATCTCTTTCTGATAAAAACAACTTCTTTTACAACCCCATGTCTTGAACTCAGATATCTTCAAGCACCTCCTTCTCTCCCTTCACCAACTTGACAAAATCAGTAGCTTTGCTTACCTTCCAAGATCAGATAAGGTTAAGTACTTTTGGATGTTATGACTTTAAGTTTAATCAAAAATGACATGATTTTTCAAGTCTAATACAGACAAATGCCTATGATGGTACTAAATTTCTTTCCAATTGCAATCCTATTCATGTTTTACACACTTGATAAAAGTGGCAACACTCAAATATCATAATCAAACTTTCTATGTGAAGCACACATGTGCTACCTGGGTGCATGGTACCAGGGCACATGTGTCTACATCATCCCTCTCGACATGTGGGCATTTGCAAGTTCATGCTGGGTTATGTACCAGTGTTTTGTCCACTTTATGAGAAGACCACACTCTCTTTTTTTTAAATAATACCTTTATTTAAACACTGTGATTACAAATATGATTGTATTTGGGTTTCAGTCATAAAAAGAATACCCCCTTCATCAGTACAACATGAGACCTTACTCTTTTGAGCACGTTGCTCATTACTTTTTTACTTATTCTCTTTTTCTCCTTTTTTCAGTACATCAAAAGAAAATCTGTTTTACTTAAAGAAAATATATATTCTATGTACACAATATTACTTCTCATTTTGACAACTCAAAAACATAACATACATAACATAGAAAATAGAAATAGTTCTACAAATTAAGCTAAAATGTCAGTAAAATGCCATCACTCAAAATTTAAATCCATAAACATAATGCCACAAAGGAGTAAAGATCATAAGACCTATAATAGTTTTCATTTCAAATGTTTCCTTTCCCCAGTTCCAGTAGCACCACCTCAAGTGCCAATCAGTGCTTGAGACTAAAGTCTTGGTCCAGCCATCCAAACAAAAACAAACTGCTCACAAACTGCTCACAAGAGTTCTTTATGAACCACTCAAGCTCTGTTTCTTCATCTAACAAATAAGGATTATTGTAATAATACTAAATCTATTTTCTTATAAGGATTTGATAAATTAATTTGTGTAAAGTACTAAAAGATAGCATGCAACATATAATAAATCCTCTAAACTGTAGCTATCGCCTTTGTTAGAAAGGACTACAAGTACAGGCAGGTTTGAAATACATGGAAAAAGGAAGTAACAACACTCTTACCATGGAAACAGAAGGAACTTGAACAAAGACTCAATTAAATTCACTCTTCACTGAACTGCTAGCATATACAGAAAATTTTGAAAGATAAAATGTAAAAAATATGACATCCCTCAAGGAATACAGAATATCAAACATCCACAAAAATATTAAGCCTACATAGAATAATTGTCAGAGGCTGTATATAAATAAGAGTTGGTGAAGCAACTTCGCTATTCTTATAAGTTAGCCTTTTATGAAGATAAACTTGAGGAAGAATTTGAGGATTAAAAGGATGCCCATGGATAGATGAGAAAAAGAAAATCTAGGGCATAAAATGAACAAAAGGATAGGAACATAAATTGATAGTAAATGTGGGTATATTAAGTAAATCAAACTAATGACAATATATCAAAATTGGCCAAAGTCGGAAAGTAAAATAAATCACCCAATAATGCAAGGAAAGACAATAAGTTTATTTGTCAGTAGTTATATAACATAATGCACAGTAAGGAATAAAGAATTCATTTTAAATATCACTACTAATCATTCATTATAGTATGATAAATAGTTTCTCTTGAATATGTAAAAAATATATTATCTAATTTACTTGTTACCTGATTGACTATGAACTAATTATTACAATAAGGTACGCCTTTAATAATTAAGTAAAATCTATCATTTTCTATGTTTAAAAAGGTAGACATTCTTTGTAAATATGCCTGCAAAATATGGGGGTGTCAAACAATGAGGTAGGTAGTTAGCATAAAGATAACCTGGTGATTGCCTAGAACCCCTACCTTATACCAACCACAATAGCTGCTTCATGCCTTAACCAGGGAGAAGCTAAAAGACTATTATTGGAAAAAAAAAAAAGGTAGACATCTGAAGGAAACTGGTAAGTTATTAGATTCAAGTTATACTTGTGCAGGTAAGTTTTCTTAGATGGGTTCTTTCCTTTACTGACTAAGCAAGAAAATTGCAAAGACATTGAGAATGAGAGCAATTAAATAAATGCATCCATGCAGGGGAGGCTGACAGGCTCAAGAGCAACTTTGAGCATAGATTTGGCATTATTATCCAGCAGATCTACAAGGTGTGACACAAACAAAATTTATAATAATAAGAAGAAGAATAAAGAAAGCAAAGCAAAGCTATTCTCCTTTGCCCCTCCTTTCTAACTTTGAAAAAAATCATGTGTTTTTCAATCTACTTCAATGACCTCTTCTTACCTTACTGAGTACTTCTCTTTCCTTAAAAATGTTATATTAGCCCTGTCTATTTTCTTAACACAACAGGATTAATTTACACAAATGGTTTCAACTATATCTATTTTTATATGGCTATCTTTTTGTATAAACCTATTTTTAAATACTATGTTGTAAGATGCTTAAGTGAATATTTTCCATAATCACACTGTCTTACTCCCTTCTCCTGCTTTCTTTGGAACTCTTAACTGAAAAGCCAGTCAGCTCTACCAATTACCTTTCTCTAATGTCCCACAGCTAATCAGTGATATTTTTTCCATATCAATGCCTTTTCCAACTTCGCGTTTCTATTCAGACCCTTATCACTTCTCAGCTGAGCCACTTCAACAGAATTATAATTGGTCCCTAGGTTTCAAACACTTCCCTTCTCTCTTCATCTTACTTACTATTGATAGCTTAATCTTCTTAAAAGACCTACAACATACTTTCCATCGTGTCATTTTACTGTTCAAACTCTTCCAAGAGAGAGAAACTTAAATAATGAAAATAGATTATCTTCTTACATGAGAAATGTTGAGAAGTTTTTATTTTTTATGCTTTTGTTCTTTTCTTAAATGATGCAATAATTTGCCAAGGCTGCTTTGTGATTAGAAAATAAAATTAATTATCTGAAAATTTAAAGTGACAACTATAATATGCTTTCAGCATTATTTATTCCACTGCAAAATAAAATAAAGTTTTGCAAGCTGAGTGATAGTACCGCAGGTCAGGGAATTGCCTTACACAAGTCAATCTCCAGAATCCCATATAAATCCCCAAGTCAGAACAGGAGAGATTCCTGAACCCAGAACCAAGAGTAAGCCTTAGTTCTTCTGACACTCCCTCCACTATCCAAATATAAAAATCATATTATTTTAAATTTGCATTTACTATATAAATCTATTATTAAATCTATAAACATATTAAATATATTATCTAGAAATAATCCCTTTTATAAACCTATCTAATTTTTTGTTGTTTCTGGGTCATACACAGCTATTCTTAAAACTTACTCCTGGAGGGACCAGAGAGATAGCATGGAGGTAGGGCATTTGCTTTGCATACAGAAGGATGGTAGTTCAAATCCCAGCATGCCCTATGGTCCCCTGAACCTGCCAAGAACGATTTCTGGGCATAGAACCAGGAGTAGCCCCTGAGCACTGCCAGGTGTGACACCTCAAAAAAATAAAAAACAAAAATAAAACAAACAAAAAAGCTTACTCCTGGCTCTGTATTGAGGGTTACTTCGAATGGGGCTTAGGTGACCAAATGTGCTGGAGAGTGAACCTATGGGTGCCGAATGCAATCACACTATGTAATGCAATATGCAATACACATATTTAATTTCTCATGAGAACCAATAATGATCTTCATCATTTAAGCTCTTCACAGAATTATTTGGGGGGAGGCACATCTGGTGAAGTTCAGAGCTTACTCCCAGCTATGAGCTCAGTAATTGATTCTGGCTTGGGGATCATATGGGATGCCGGGGGATTGAATCACGGTCTGTCCTGGGTCAGCCCTGTGCAAAGCAAATGCCCTACCGCTGCGCCATTGCTCCGACCCAGCCTTTCACTGATTTTATGTTTGATTTTTATTGATTTATTTGTTTAGGGGAATCATCTGGTTGTGCTGGTATCTGCAGTGCTCTCAGGTCCATGCAATGTCAGAATATTTTTATTTATATTATATATACATCTAATATTCATTAAATGCTAACTTATCCTTTTTCCTTGACTGGAAAGAAAACCTGTCATTAAAGACAAGAATTTTTGTCTCATTTGAAATAAAAAACATTAGCATTTTGAGAACGGTGTAGGCATTTAATAAACTAAATGATCAAGCATTTTAAAGACATCAATTTTTCAGAAAGTGCACTAATTATTTTTAATAAAGTCAGAAACAGTAGTGTTAATTTTATAAATTCTTCCAAAGGAACCAGCATTCTAACAATTGTCCAATTTCTTATATCAAGAAAATGTGTATAAATGTGCTCCACCTCCTGCAGCACCTTATTTATTGATAAAGAAATGAGACACTGTTCTGTCATACAAACTAATAAGAAGGTACCACTCCATCCTCAGATTTCCAACTCCTTTGTAATGCAGAAAGCATGAATAACAGCAACTTTCCTTTGTTTGACTCTGTTTTTGTGTACATCACTCAGAAATAAACAATTGCTTGGACTGCTATGATATTGAAGCCTGAATTGGAAAAATTCACTGGAGCCATCATTAATGCTTTTTTTAATGAAATATTAAATTGCTGTGGCACCGAGTGTATAGAGTAAGACAGTTTAACAGTCATAGATGGAGAAGGGGATGCCTTATAACTCATAAATAATTAGGACAGTGTTTTATTTTCTCTTCTTTCCCCATGAGACAACTAAGCTGAGTGAAAGAAAGCAAATGAATATATCTAGTTCTATGAACATATTAACTGATATTTTATAACACATTTAATCTGTACTTCACTGTAGCAAGCAACTCAGGCAAAGATCTGATTGCTCTATTTATCATTTGATACTTTTCAAAAGCTGAAAATTGCACTCATTCTAAATGTTATGTGAGCTGGTAGCAAACATAGCTCAGAGCAGGCCAAGAAGATTGCTTAAAAGATGTCGGTAATTGTTAGAGGAGGCAGAATAATTTTCCGCTCTGCTTTCTAACCCAGTTGACAGCAAAAGAGTGAAGTGCAAAAAGACCACCACCCTGACCACCAGTTACCTCAAAAGTTTCCTCTCTAGAAAAAGAATATATTTTCTAGTTATGTGCGGGACATTTCCTAAATTTAATGAACATCTCAAACCTTGTGATATAGAGAAGTGTACCCAGCAATTCTTAGGTCTTGGAAAAATGCAAGCAACTGTGAATTTTTCTCTGATTTATTGAGGTGACTTTTTTTATTTGTTTGTTTGACTTGGTTTGGGGCACATAAAGCTATGCTCTCAGGGCTTACTCCTGGACTTGTGCTCAGGGATTATTCTTGGCAAGGTGCATATAGGGTGCTAGAGATCAAACTATGTGCAAAGCAAATGCCCAACCCACTATTCTGCCTCTCCAGCTTTTATTAAAATTATTTTGTAGTTCACATGACTAATTATGTTTTAGAGAAACAATTTTACCCTTCAATGTACATTTTAGTACACTACAACTGCCTCCAAATAAAATAAATCTCTCTCCTGCAGTACATTTAACCCCCTTTCTTGAAAATCTCAAATCTGTGTTCTTGGTTCATAGATTTATTTTTGGTTTTGTTTTTTTCTGTTGCTTCACTTTGCTTTTCTATATCCTCATATGACTGAGAGAACCCAATATTTGCCACGCTACTTATTTATTTCACTAAACATGATCTTCTACAGTTATATCTGTGTTCTCACAAGAGATAAGATTTCATAGATTTTTCATGGTTAAACTATATGCTTAATATACCAATATATCATATATGATAAATACACTATATTTCTTTTGTCCATTCACATGTTACTGGATACCTTAGATGCTTCAAAATCTTCACTTTTGTAAACAGTGTTAAATTGTAAGTTTGCATGACTTTATTATGAATTGGTGTTTGTGTGTTCCTCAAGTACCTTTATAGCAACAGAACTGTTCCTGACTAGTAATAATGAATCATATGCAAAATCTATTTAAATATTTTGAGAAATCTTATTTTCTATCAATTTATATATCAACCAGCTATGTGTGAAAGGCTGTATTTCTTTTTTTACCTTAATCAACACTTGTTGCCTTTGCTTTTATTTTCTTGAGAAAGGTCATTCTCACATTTGTAAGGTGGTGCCTCATTGGTCATTTTGATTTGCATTTCTGTGATAATTGAAAATGTGCATTTTTCCAGTACATGTGTTAACTGTATAGATTCTTTTGTGATGATTTCTTGGACAAAGAAAAATAATCTCATATCAAACACAGTGCTTAGTGAATACATAAAATAATGAATATTTCTATTTAAATCTGCTAGTGTTATCATTGGAGTAGATTACAAAATTCTAAGAGAAACTCAACACATTTTATATTTTTACACGATATTTTGATTTCAAATAAAATACTACTGTCATAGAAGCTATTTGTGATACTATTGTTAGATAAAAAAAATTACATCTATCTCAAAGAAGTTTTATTACTCCTTTATAATGCTGATCTCTATGTCCTTTTATACAAAGAAAGTTATATACCAGGATTGTTTTCTTCCTCTACATAAAAGAGTGTCTTGGTTTGGAAGTACCAAATGATATCTGCAGAGTTGGGGAATGTTTGGGAATTTGTTGGTTGATTTTATGCTTCTGTTTTCTAGTGTTTCTCTTTGCTCTAATTTAAACAGTTGCTCAAGATGCTCTTTAAGAATTTCAACTGCCAGGGCCTACAAGATAGCATAGCTGGTAGATCACTTGTCTTGCATGTGCTTGTATAAGGTTTGATCCCAGCACATCATATGATCCTTGGAGCCAACCAGGATTGATCTGAATGCAGCATCATGGGGTAAACACCTCTGTTTGTGGCAAAAAAATACAATTAAAAACATTTTAACTTCCACCTCCCTGAAGATTTTAGCCATTTTCATCTATATATATATTGAAGGATTTCACTTTAAACTCATTCAGTAATAAGAGCATATTCTTCAGAGACCACCAAGAAATCACCAAGCTGATATGAATAAAATGGTACCTTTTTATTACAAAACACTGATGAAACCTCTTTACAGTGGTAGACTTAGGTGCTGTTATCCACTGTGAGGACTGTTATGTGACCAGAGTTTTGGAAAAGCTTCAATTGGATTTACAAATGGAACCATGACTGTGACTGTTATTGATTTTTATGTTCATTTAATGTCCTATGTCTTTCTGAAAATAGATTCTATGACATTGAAGTAAAGATAGCAACAGAAACATACATCAATTCCCCCATTGGATGGCTATATGTTTCTTAAAAATGTATTACTGATATTTGTGGCAGCCAGTGCAGAACTCGATGTAAAATTTATAGTGTCTATAAGCAATGTAATGCATTTTCTTTGGAGAAGCAAGATCTCCCTGTCAGTTTCCTAGAAGAATTTTCTCAATGATCTTTCTAAATGAACCCTTAAGTAATCTGATGATAAAAACGTGGATGAACTGTTCAAATATAAATTATGTACCCAAATGCTTCTTAAAGTTCATGCTGTCTCAAAGTAAATTTCAGTTCCATTATTTGTGTTGGCATTTTTGGTTTTGCATTCTCTCCTTCATTAATTAATATAGTGCTCAGAAGAGACTACCTGTTCTCAGTTTTAGCATAAATGAGGGAAGAGATTTCCCTGCTATTTCACTTTTATGATTGCAACACAAAATCAAGCACTAGCACTCAGTCATCGTATTAACTATTTGTGATCTAAAAATGCACTTTGTAACTCAGAGACATCAAAAAACTTTATATGGTTGATATCCTTCTGTATCTTTATTCAAATACATTTAAAACCCAAGATCAATGCTATCCAAACATAAATTATTATTATTCTTTTACTTTTCAGATAACCTGGCATAGAACTATCTTTCAGGTAATCTATTCATTAAAACAAGGAAATATTTTGTCTTATGTTTAATTATATTTAATTAGTTCTAATATATCAGGTCCCCTGTATTATTATATTTTAAGTCATATTATCATATTTTAAATCAGTAACAAAAATATATAGGTAAATATATCAAATAAAAATGTGTTTGGTTCCTCAAGTAGTTAAGCAAAACAAATTGTTCATTCTACCTCTACATAATTTAATA
>PVKC010000613.1:0-62922 GCA_004027635.1 Crocidura indochinensis | reverse complement strand
TCTTTGATATCACCATAAAATCTAAATAGAAAATTCCCCATGTCCTTCTGAAAATTGGTAGTCAACTGACCAGCTCTTGGTGTGGTACCTAAGAGTTTAACAATGCTTTTAGAAACCGTCTCAGGAAAAGTAATGAACTCTACATAAATTCTCAACAGAACTAAAAAACTGAATATGTAAATTTGACATCAGTATGCTAGAATTATGTCATTTTAGTATAATAATCTGAATATCCCTTTTAAAAATTGAAGGGTTTCATTTTTAAGTCCTAATATCACCAACTGTTCTCCCATATTTACCTGCCTTTCTTAACATCAGTTTTTAAACATAAATTCATAACCCTGAAACAAATACAGTTAATTTCAAATGTATATTACCTGAGAAAATAAAAAAAAATACCAATGCCTAGATATCACCTTAAACCAGTTACAACAAAATTTCTAAGAACTGGAAATAATCCACAACTAACTCATATTCATTTTGGTTGAAACTGCTAGTATAAATTTTCAGAGCTGGGGAAATACTTGGAGTTATTTAGCATTCAATATTTTTTATTCTTTTTTTTTAAATTATGAGCACAATGATGTAGAGAGGACAAGGTAAAGTTACAGTGGAAGGACAGTCGTCCATAAACAGGGTTCTCAGAAGAAATCCCCTTGCTGACGCCTAAATATTGAACTCACAGTCAAAGAACGTTAAGAAATCTGAGACAGACCCATGTAAATTACTTTGTCCACAAGTCCCCAGATTGTAGTACATTATAACATTTCTTGGCAGTACACAAAGCAATCTAAGGTCATGAGATTTATGTGACCCCTTATACATTGAAGGCATAGTATTTTTTATATTTTCATGTACATGCATATTAGTTTAGTTTACATCAAAAGTTTAAGAGGTTTATTTTTTAAGGGTTAGAGTCAAAAAGAGCATGGTGAAAATGGTGTTAGAGTGGCAAATATTGTTTGCATAGGCCCACCAAAATATGGGGGACTTGGAAAGGAAAAACCTTTGTCTAAATACGAGACCTTACCCCTGAAGTTTCCTGGCATGAGACCAACTCTAGGCTCCAGGCAATTTAGTTTATTCAATCCAAGTCATTGTCTGTAGTGCCAACACAGTTTTATTTTTCATGCAGTCTCTATTGTCGGCATCAGATTTCTGTTTTGCAGATCCTGGAGTCTGCACATCCTACGTTGAAGTCACGCTGGTGTGGAGTATCCTCTAGTTTCACCTCACAATTAAGGGGCAATACAGAAAGCCCTGTCCAGTGAGCAGGTCACAGTTGTTGTTGAGTCTTCTCAGTGATAAGGGAAGTCTCCTTTGAGTAGGTCGATGTCAGCAGTGCAGGGTCTTCCATGGTAGATGATTGCCTCCAGGTGTTGTTATAGGCAACCTTGGATGTTTCAGAGATGTCTTCCCTAGATCAGGGGTGAATGGAGAATGCCCATTCTTCCGATGCCTGCGCCAGGTCTTTATGTCAATGTTCAGGGTGTGAGGTCCCATTGCACTACAATATTTGTGTTCCCATCTCTATTAGATAAGAACTTATTTGTATGTATAGTATTATCCCATTTTAATGTGCCTATGCAAACAAAAATAAAGCTGATAACGTGGTGTTATCTATGTATATGGGGGCGTACGTCCAAAATACCCTTGATTTGGTTCAAACATAAGTATTAATCTGAGGGACTCTTCCACCAAGTTCCATATTGAATAGTTCACAAAGAGAAGAAAAGAAAAAATAAAGGGGAGGGGGAATCGTCATTGTATAAGAAAATATTCGGCAAGAGTTATACCTGTCCAAAAAAACACAGATAAAATGTTGAAATGACATATGTGTCCTTCTTATGCCTTTTGAAATAGTTGGGGGGTGTTAACTCAGGGCACTACTTTGGTCTGTGACATGAGTCTACAATACTTAAGTTAAAGGGTAAATGCAGAGTAATGATGATAGGGGGTGAAAGAATTAAAGAAAAAATGATCTTTTTGCAGGGATGTGCAAAAGGGCAGAGTATAAAATGGACATTCTACAAATATAAAAGCATAATTCAATGATAGTGAGTACTATTAAAGTATTTTGTGGGCGTCAGGGCTAGTGCCCCCGCAAGGTTTTGAAAATATAGGCTAGTAAAAACTTTCCATGATTGCTTCAAGAAGCTGGGAGAACGGAAACTCAGAGCCACCCAGACCCACCCTAAGGAGCCGAGGGGGGAATGGGAGAAAAGCTGGGGTACCTTCAAGCTCCACCAAGGGACCCACCTCGCTGGCTCGCCCAGGCTTGTGGCCTGGGGAAGCCCTGGAGATCTGGAGCAAGGCGGCAGAGATATTTTTGACTCTTAATGCAAATAAAATAATCGACTTTATTTTTGTTAAAAGGTTCTTTGTTGGGAGGGACACACATAGTGACACTCAGGGGTTACTCTTGGCTATGCGCTCAGAAATTGCTCCTGGCTTGGGGGCAATATGGGACACCGGAAAATTGAACAATGTGGTCTATCCTAGGCTAGCGCTAGCAAGGCAGACTCCTTACCCCTTGTGCCACCACTCCAGTCCCCATAATGGTTTTTGTTTTTTTCTTAAGCTCTCTAACCCAAGTGAGTTGTATAAAGTCCCTAGTGTGACTGGACCAGAAAGGAACTAAGATAACTTAACTAACTCCTGTGAATCTGCCTTTTTATCTGAAGATTTGCTTTAGACCTTCAGGAAGAAAAATTAAGGATGAAAATTAAATTAAACTTTCTGAGTTTGTGCTAATGGAATATAAAAGCTTTTCACAGCTATACAACAAACGATAGATCTATATACAGTCAAGTCATAACAACTGTTATGGTATTTGATAACTTTTTTTTACGAATTGAGGAGTCACTTCTCACATAGAAGGCTTGAAATTGATCATTATGGTAACAGTGGCATTATAACATGCCAGGAATTGCTTTAAATTATTTTTATTTTCTTTCTAACCAATTACAAAGGACCAACTGTCTCATAGCTACCAGTATAAGTACTGAAGAGTTCTCAAACTGTCCTTATAAAGTTAGATTAGGAGATACTGCAGCTAAATGATTCTTTTATTTGGGGCCGGGCGGTGGCGCTGAAGGTAAGGTGCCTGCGCTAACCTAGGACAGACCGAAGTTCGATCCCCCGGTTCCCCATATGGTTCCCCGTGCCTGCCAGGAGCGACTTCTGAGCGAATAGCCAGGAGTAACACCTGAGCGTCACTGGGTGTGGCCCAAAAACCAAAAACCAAACAAACAAACAAACAAACAAACAAATGATTATTTTATTCAAGAAAACTCCTAGAAAATACTTTTTCTGTACAATGTTATAATGGTGGAGGAGGCAGTATGATCCAAAATATATTTTAATAAATTACTTTGCTTGCTCATGATGATATAATGAAGTTGTTTATCATCAACTTTTTTTTTTCAGGGGAGACATCTAGTGGCATTCAGTTTTGGCTCTATGCTCAGAGAAGATACATGGGAGTGCTTAAGGGACCATAGGGGGTTCTGGAGATCAAACTCAAATCAGTAGCCTATAAGAGAAGCTCTCTATCTCCTTAGCCCCAAGACATTAAATATTAAATATTTTAAAATATCATTAGATATTAAATAGAGAAATGCTAGTATTTTTAGTGTATTAATGTTCATGGAGTCCCTGCTACATTTTAACTTTGCTAATTTGATTCTACTTCTTTATCTCTCCAGTCCACATGTGAGGAAGCATTGTTTTTGTTTTTCTAAAAACCGTGTTTATTCCTTCAGCTGTTCACGTGGGAGCAAGTTTCGGTAAATGTTATAGCAGTTTCAGCAAATTACAGATAAATATCTATTTTCTCTGAAGACTAAGTATTCATTTTAAGGGGAAATTGCTTCAGGTAGGATTTTATTTTTTTGCAACAACATATGACAAAAAGGATACTGAGCTGGAAGCATTCTGTGAGAATTCTTAAGGGCTATTTACCTAAATCTATATTTCACTCAGTGCTTATCTTCCATAAAATCAATTAAACACACACACTTACTTTAAATAGCATAGCTACTCAGCAAGACCAGAGAGGTAAGGAGGGACAGTCATTTGAGGTGTCTGAATATCATAGTAGCCCATTCTTCTGAGTAGTAGATTGTAAATTGAAAAGGTCAGTAAAATTGGTGGTATGGACTTTATGACGCTTGAGTACTTCATTGATCTTAAGATGTGGCACATATAGTGAGAACAGCCCTAATTCACTGTCACTATGTAACTAAATACAACTGTGAAATACTTGTAATTCATATTCAAATAACAAAATTAAAAAAATAGATTTGCATATCCAATCAACTTCAAGTCATTGTTCGGCTTTCTGCTCACTTTTTTCTCTCTACAAAACAGAACTTTTTTCTCTTTGTTTCAAATGCTCAGCTTTCAAAGAAAATTCCAGTGATTTCTATTTCCCTTATCAGCCTTTTGGGCTGTGCTCGATCATTCAGAACTCCCATATATTTTACTGTCTTCAAGTCATCACTAAAATTATTTATGAAACCCTTCACCCTTTCATGGTTGATGCTGTGTAAACGTGCTTTTCTGTTTCATCAGTGAATTCAAATACAAAAGATCTTTCTCAAAAGTGAAAATTTCAAATAAAATCTTAGGAGAAAGCTGAAGCCATTTCCGACAGTTATTAATAGCATCTGAAGACTCATAAACTGGATAAAGTCCTTTTAGTCTTTGTCTAAGAGAATTCTTTTGTAAATTCACAGCAGTAGGGAGAGTATTGGGAAAGTACATCTTTCTGGACAAACGTTTTACATTTTATATTAACTGCTTCTGTAGTCACCTATGATTTGAAAATGAGTAATCTTGCTAAGCCATTTCAACCATTTCCCACTCATTCCATGTGTTAGGCTAATCTTAGAAAATGATTGTTTTATTTTTTTATTAAAACTTTATGATAGTATATACCAAAATACTACTTAATTTAGAATATGCCTGTGAGATAAAATAAAATAGTATATAGTAAATAAATCAATGTAATTAATGCAAGTAACTATTTGGGGAATCATAAATTTAAAATACATGGGGGGAAAGGACCAGAGAAATAAGACAGGGTTAAAGGAACTTGCATTGTATACAGCCAAGCTAATTTGTTTTCTAGTATTACTTGATCACTCCCACCACACAATGCATATCCATGAGTAGCACTTGAATTCAGGCCTCCAAGACCCCAAAAAACAAAATATACAAGAACCCAATATAGTACCAGCATAACTATAGTGTAAAATGCCTGGCATAGGTAAGGTTCTGAGTTCACTCCTCTATATCTTAGGCATTGCCAGGTACCATCCCTAATTGTCACAATAAATGTAACTCCTGGCACTGCAACAAAGTTCTTTACTATATCTACTGTAATATCACAATACTGATATAGCATATGTTCTTTAATATCACAATGCACTCAAATTCTTCATATCTGAAAGTACAGCCACAACATATGGGAAGAACATGTGTTATCTCGTGCTGTGATTATAGGCAATTAATGGTTATTTTTTATTTTGTAAAAAATAACATAAAATATATATGCAAAATACTGTCTTTAAAAATATGTATATTGAGGGATTAAGCTACAGCACAGCAGTAGTGCGTTTGCCTTGGACAAAACCGATCCAGGATGGACCTTGGTTCAATCCCTGGCTTCCCATATGGTCCCTTGAGCCAGGAGCGAGTTCTGAGCACATAACCAGGAGTAGGCTCTAATGAGCATCACAGGGTGTGGCCCAGAAGCAAAAAACAAAAATGTATATTGGATAAAAGTTCAATTGTGAGCTCTTTATAAGTCATTAAACAGCGAATTTATAGATTGAATCCAAGTTACTTATGAGCTTTCCAAAACGGAACATCTATCATTTGAATTTTTATCAGTTTTTATCAGTTGAATACTTAGCATTCTTGAAGTTACCATTTCCCCCTCTGCTTCAAGAAACTTGGGTCCAATAACAATTCTGTGGAGAGTCAAATAATAATAATTCTATGGTCTGAGTTACAATATATCTATGCCAAGTGGAATTGAATTCTCTCTCTTTTTTTTTTTGGTTTTTTTTTTTTTTTTGACCACACCCAGTGACGCTCAGGGGTTACTCCTGGCTATGCGCTCAGAAGTTGCTCCTGGCAGGCGCGGAGGATCATATGGGAACCGGGGGATCGAACCACGGTCCGTCCTATGCTAGCGCAGGCAAGGCAGCAGGCACCTTACCTCCAGCGCCACCGCCCAGCTCCCTGAATTCTCTTAATACTTCCCTATCCAACCAAAAAGAGAAATTTAGAGTCTACAGAAATTAAAATACAGTAGAAAGATCCCATTCTCAGTAAGTTTTCTAACATTCCCATCTCTGCATTTTATATTCTTTTATCCCCTAATAAATATATTAAAGATTTAAACAGAAATCTTTCTAGTTTTATAATATTTTTTTCAAATTATAAATTAGGGTAGGTACAAATTAGGAATTAGGGTTGGGTATCGGCGTGTGTATGTGTGTCCTTCCCACCTTGTTGTCTTTTCCGAATAAATTTCATTGTCTATTTTAAATTTTAGCTACAATATTCCATCTGTTGTCACTAAACTGGAATGTGAGCAAAATATAAAATGAGCCCCATTAAGAAATGCCTCAAACAATCATATGTTTGATAAATAACAAATTTCAAAGTGAGTTTTAACAATTTTCAATTAATAACCACAATAATGAGAAGGAAGAAGAGGGAGAAGTTGGAGAAAAGCTAAAAGAAATAAGGGAAGACAGTCTTGCTAAGCTTACATTATAGGTATGTCTTAACTCCATTATTTGGTAATACTGTTATTTTTAATATTTTATATTCACTGAAGAAGTTTGTTTACAAGAATATAAAAGTTCTTATGTTTTGAGGTATAGTGTTCTTTTTTTTAGCTGAGTAAAATTAGAGTTCTTATAGTTTCATTGTCTCTTATTTCACTTAGAGAACAAGACAGTAGATTGATATACTTTCTGTTGTGGAGAGTTGGACAGACAGAGAAGAACATATGGACACTATCACATTTCTAATTCTTATTATAAAGTATTTTAAAGTGCTTAAACGAAACCCAACCTCTTATGATCAATATCACACTATTCAAACCTGGTATGTCTCACCTGACACTAGAGGCAAAAAGTGAAGTTCTTCCCATTTGTATAAATTCAATAGAATAATTTTGGTTTATTCAGATCTGTAAGGGACTAAGTCATTTATTCAACAAGTATTTATTTAATGCCTTTTATATGCAAGGACCTATACAAGCACAAGGCAAATGAAAACATAAATTGTTCCTGACTGTGAACTTGCTGGTTGGTAGAAGAGGCACATACTAATAAATAATTATGCAAATAAATGCCCAATTCTAACTATAACTAGACTGAGAAGAAGTAGTACATGTTGCCTATAAAAAAGGACAATTTAAGGGGCTAGAGCTATATAGCACAGAGGGAAGGGTGTTTGTCTTGCACGTGGTCAACCCAGGTCCAACCTCCAGTATCCATGAGCCTGCCAGAAATGAACCCTGATAGCCACTAGGTGGGACAAAAACAAAATAAATCAAAACAATACAGATTCATTTAATGTAAGAGTGCCAAACTAAAGCAGATCACTGAAATGGATTTGGGGTAAAATATGTAACAGAGGTGAAAACCCTCACCATTGCTTCCTTGCCTCCTATTTGAAGGCCCCTAATAACCGCATTTAGTCCTGATAATATAAATTTTGCTCATTTTGATAATATGGCATCTACAGGATTGACCAAAGCAAACTTACTAAACTTTTCTATATTCTATCCATTGGAAGTGATGTACTAAGTCTTGTCAAAGGAAAGGTAATGAATCTCTAAGTTTGGAGTCAAGAAATATAAAATAATTTGTATCATCTCTAGAACCACCATAGCAGTAAATGTATATTGGGTATGGAAAGAGAGAATAATACTTTGTAGGTATACAAATATCTGATTATTTTTTAATGTTTCATTAAAAATTTTAAGTTATTCATTTGTTTGCCTGGAATCCAGAAATTATCATTTACAAATTAAATTAAATTATTAGCATTTTCCTTGGTAGCAAATTAAATTAGTATTCTATACATAATAAAATTTTAGAGAAGTAAACTATGACTATAATTAATATCAATAATTGTTCTCTAAAATTTTGTAAGTTACTGTCATTAAGGAAAAATTTAGTATTTATAGCATTTTCCTATAACAAATTATAAATCTATAGTTTATAAATATAAAAGGTTTTTATTTAAAATATCTTAATCAATTACAAAAACTTGTAAGAGCATTAAAATATATAGCATGATATGATTTTTCTATCTGACTACATAGATTAATAAAACACATTATAAAAGTTAAGATTCCATTAAGGCTCAATTGGCAAAATATTCAGAAAGTTCATACTGGACAGGAAGCAATTAATCAGCAACTCAGGGTCTTTTTCTTCTCTAAAGAAACTTCTGCAGACAAGAATTTTCTGGTCATACCTTGGAGTCAAATAGTCCTTAGTACAGATTTGTCTTCTACTGCATATGTGAAAATGTAGAAACAGCTCAAGGTACAAGATACTGCAAAATATCATGCAAAAGACTTGCATCTGGAAAGATAATTACTGATATCACACATAGAACTACATAGAAACTGGGATGCTGCTTCAGTTTTATCTGACTCACTGATAGGAATTTTTCAAATGAGTTGGTAGTAAGTTATGTGCCCTGTGTTGTAAATGTGGAACCTTGTAACCATTGACGTCAACCAGAGAAAATTTAGAAATAGATTTATATTCATAAATTGAAGAACCTGGATGTTTCTTGGTATGAATTGGGTCTTTCTAGTCTTCGTGATAAACAATGTTGTAAAAGTTACATGTTTTTGCATTCTTTTTTTTTTTTTTTGGTTTTTGGGTCACACCCAGTGATGCTCAGGAGTTACTCCTGGCAATGCGCTCAGAAGTCGCCCCTGGCCTGGGGGACCATATGGGGCACGGGGGATAGAACCTTGGTCCGTCCAAGGCTAGCGCGGTAAGGCAGGCACCTTACCTCCAGCGCCACGCCCGGGAAGTTACATGCTTTTGAAAAGGGATCACTTTGGAAAGTATATAAATCAAATGTCAAAAATATTTCTCTGGAGGAGCCGAAGCACTAGCACACAGTGGTAGGGCATTTGCCTTGCATTCGACTGACCGAGGACGGACTCCAGTTCCATCCCTCTCGACCCATATGGTCCCCCGAGGCAGAAACGATTTCTGAGCGTCACCGGGTGTGATCCAAAAACAAAAACAAAAATTATTTTTCTGGAAACTGTTTTGTAGTTAAGTTAAGGAATTCTGAATATACTGGATATATTTAGGAAAATGAGTATGTACTTTTTGATATCAAGGCTTAAAATCTGTGAGCAGCAAAAATACACATTAAACACAAGTCTTTATCAAGGGGCTTTACAAGCAGTGGTGCAATGAAAATAATTATACAAACACTCAGCTCAACAGTTATTTATATTAACTCAATCCTCTATACTTACGGTGCAGCTATGAAGCAGCAGAAGTAACAAATACTATTTCATTTCTGCTATCCTAAAGACAATGTCTAGTAATATATCAAATTGCAAAATTGTGATAGTTGGAAATTATCAATCTGGACAAAAACTGGTTGCTGAAGGAGGTAAAGTGATATGTATTATACCTTCTCAGTAACAATTGTAAACCATTGTGTCTAAAAGGACAAAAAAGGAAGAGAAAGAGCAGAAACGAGAAATAAGAGAAAAGAGTGTAAAAGAGAGTGTCTGACACAAGCAGGAAGTGAGAGATCAGGAGGAAAATAGAGACATTGGCGGCAAGAAATGAACATTGATGAATAGTGTTGTACATTGTAAGACTGAAAAAACATAACTGTGGAAAAATAAAACAACTATAATATGTACAACCTTGTAAATCATAGTATTTAAGTAAAGTGATATTTAAAAATCTAGAAACGCTTTGAAATATTTGAACACCGCACCTAGAAAACAAATATGGTCAGAGACAAAGTAATTAACAGAAACAGAGTCAGAGATGATCAAGATTTAAATTATTAGCAAGCATCTTAAAATAATTGTGTTTAATGTTTCAAATCTTCAGTGAAGAAAATTGACAAACTGCCAAATTTGGGGAATTCCAACAGAGGGTTGAAAAATGTAAGAAAAAATTAAAAGTAATTCTATAAATAAAAACCACAATAGCAGAGATTCTTGTAAAAATTGCTTTGGCAGAGTTAGCAGCAGATTTACAACAATTGAGAGATGAATCAGTTAATTTGAAGATTTTTTCCCAATATAAATTACACTAATTTATAAAACAAAAAAGGCAATAAAACAAAACAGATCATCTTAATTTGTGAGAAACCACCAACTGCTTTAACGTGCATATAAATAAGCTTCCTAATGAATAGAAATAAATGCTCCATGAGATAACAAGTGACAGTTTTCTAAAAATAATTAAACGCATCTACTTGAATACAGGAAATATTGAGAATCAAAGCATAAAAATACCAAAGAAAATAAAACATATTGATACACACCTAGAAATTCATATTCCAAAATTTAAATTACAATATAAAAATATCTTGCAAACACTTAGAAAGAAAAAATACATGATATTTTTAAAAATACATAAAATAGGCAAGAAAAGCTTGCAGCCAGATGAAAGATATCTCAAAGGCTAAAATACATGATTTGCATTTAGGATCCATGATATTATTCCCAAAACTATGTGAAATTACTTGCTCCCAACTTCCCCTAAAGAAGAAAAAAAGAAAGAAAAAAGAAATCTGGAAGAAGCATACCAATCTTATTTTTTAATTTATCAGTCTTATACTAAATTTTTCCCCACATGGATAGTTCCTTTTTCTTTCTAATTTCCAATACACTCTTACCTTCTAAAATAAATAAATATATTGTCCAGTTCTAAGATATTGATAACTATGACTGATGTGCCCCGTGCCTGCCAGGAGCAATTTCTGAGCATGGAGCCAGGAGTAACTCCTGAGCACTGCCAGGTGTGACCCAAAAACCAAAAAACAAAACAAAACAAAACAAAACAAAACAAAACAAAACAAAAAAACAAAAACCTGTAACTCCCAAATTAATCACAACGACTATATATTGAATAAGCTAGAAACAAATAGTTTAGGTATTTAGACATATTGTAGAAACTTTAATCTGCACTACAAGATGTGATTTTTAAATGTTCTTCCGGAAGACCAACTATAATTTAAAACACAAAGATATTACAATTCCTAGTATGGCTCATATAAATATAATGCAGAACACTTTTAACTTTTAATTGTTCCCAACATATATTTTTCTATAAAATAATTGCATTGGGGCTGATGACCATAAAGAATTGACATGAGTAACAATAAAACAAAAATGAGAGGTGTTATGTAGTATAGTTTGTAAGATTCCTATATTATCTAGAAAAATATATTTCTGAAGGTAGGTTAATGCTTATTAAAATGCATATGAAAATTTCAAAGAGATACAAATGATAACTTAACAGTGACTTGAAATTAAAGGAATAACTTGAAATGTCAAAGTAATAAAAATGCCAAAGGAAACAAAAACCAGAAATAAAGAGGAGAGAAACAAATGAAACAAATAACATTTCTCTATGGGAAAAGAAGTCTGTTGCAACATTTGAAAAACCATTTTGTGTAATATCCTCTGATAGAGGAAAAAGTATAATCCTATGGTCTACATAAAAAGACTAATTCTGCTGATATAAAGATATAATGAATCTTAATTAACCTCAATTTACCTTCTCCTCTTAAGTGAAATTGCCTGAAATTCAACACTCAGTTGGAGCTGACAGAATTATAGAAAGAAAACCAAAAGAAAATCTTTGATTTTTTATTTTATTTTTTTTTAAACTGTTGGTTCTGTGCTGAGAGAAATAATGCTTAATCTTGACTGCTCATTAATATGGTCTATGGAATTAAAAAATATCTCTCATTGGAGCTGGAAAGATAGTACAGTGAGTAGAGCCCTTGCATTGCATGTAGCCAATCTGGATTAGATCCCTGGCAACTGATAAAGCCCCCAGAGCACCATAAGGTTTTCTGCATTCAATTCCTGAGTGCTGAGTCAGGATAAGCCCTGAGCGTTTATGGTGTAATGCAAAAACCAACTTACTAAATTAATTAAATAAAAGATTCTGAGATGTAGCCACAGTGGTTATAAATTAATAGAATTGGTATCCTGCCCAAATACTTCCTTGGCAATGGAAATAGTAATTGCCCATTAGTGGTTGATAGTCATTTTCCTTGAAAGATTAAAACCCAAATCACCTTGGCATATGATTTTATCCATTGATAACCAAGTTTTCATAATTGAGTCATTATAATATTCTAGAAAAATGACTCTAGTTGAAGAACTATAATAAACTCAAATCTAGATTCAAAAGATGGGATATATAATATGATAATTAATATTTAACTTTCTGGAACAAGGTAGAGTGTTTTAGTTTGGAGTATTATTTTATTTCAACTTATATCATTATTTTATTATCATATTTATGTATTATTTATTAAATAAACAAGAATTTGGAATTCATAAATAATTGTAGTATTCAATCTATCCCATTTGTTGCATAAATAATAAGTAATTACAGAAACATCACTGTAGAGGTAGACATTGAGTTACAGTTTTAGACAAATATAGAAAAGAGTGTAAACTTTATTTTTATTACATAATCCATTTATTTAAGCAGTGTGGTCACAAAATTGTTTATGATTGAGTTTGAATTTTACAACATATAGCACCCTTCAATATCCTTAATTTCCCTCACAAGCTTCCCCCTGCCTGTACCTGGGGAGGACATTTTACTTCTCTCTCTCTCTCTCTATCTCTCTCTCTGACTCTTTCTCTTCTTTCCATTTTTGACACTGAATTTTTCACGATTGCTAAAGAAGAGGTATCACACATATCGCTTTAGTCCCTTTCAGCACCCAGTTCTTATCCAGAGTGATCAGTTCCAACTATCATTTTCACTACCCTACCTGTATTCACCCCTCTTCATGGCAAGCTTCCACCATGAATTAGACCTCTTGATCCTCATCTCTATTGTCTCTGACTATTATTACTATACTATCTTTTAAGTTTCTTAAATCCCACAATGAGTGAAATTCTACCTCTATCCCACCCCCTCTGACTAATTTCACTTAACATAATAATCTCTATATACATTCATGTATAAACAAATTGAATTTTATTTGTAATAAGTACTCATTATGAAATTAGCATAAGAACAAATTGAGATTATTTTTGCCAAATTATTACTTATTTTAATAATACTTTCCTAAATTAATTAAAACAAAAAACATAGATTATTCCACCATACCTTTATACCCCAAAGGGATAATTACTTAGTATTTAGTCTTTTATACAATTTTCATAATATTATGTAAGCATAAATGGGACACTTTATCTAAAAAACGTAAAATAAAATGTTTTTAATCTTTCCTTTTGACATATTTCTTTATATTTCTAATAATTTTTTTGTTTTATTAGTTTTCAGTGTCTTATTTTATACTTGATCAAATATTTTCATTTAATTTAATGATTGCTTATGAAAATATCTTTATTGTATGCAGACCAAATTCAGGGTTAAATATGCACTAACATGACATAACCTAATTAATCTAGAGTTTTGCTTTAAGTTAGATTCAGAAGGGTCAAGATTGTTATTGCTGTATGTGCAAGTTTATTGTCTACAGTGGAGTTGTATTCCATTACAGAATTTTATAAATTTTTGTTTAATATCTAATTTTTATTGGTTACTTTGAAAGAGGTCTGATGAACAATTATTGCAGTTTATTGCGCATCTGTTTACTAAGCGCTGAGCTTAGCAACTTACACGAATCACCATTAAGCATTTCAAAAAGACAATGAAATATGAATTATTGCTATTATTACTAAAATAAAATAGCACAGAACAAATGAAATGTTTGTCCAGCATCACTAAAAAGTGACTAATCTGTATTTGACTATTTAAAGTACTATTCAATGCTTTCAATTTTAACTGTCAAATATCTTTCTCCTGCATTCACCTCTATACATATAAAATGGTTGCCTTTTATATTAATGAGTATGGTTGCAACAATATTTTGTTCTAATTTTTGCGTTTGAAATATCAAACCTAATATTTATAAAAATTCTAAATTTCAGCTTATAGATGAAAACATTGTTATATTACTTTGATTTACATAGCACTTTTATTACCTGTCTTCTCTTACTCTTTTCATTTTATCTACTAATAAAAAGATCTCCCTGTGATTACAACTTGCAATTTATATAAAACTTATAGGCAATAAAGTTTACAATTTATTTAATATTTACAATTAAATTATGGTGAATTTTAATTAAATTATTTAATAAAATGTATTATTTTAAATAATTATAAAAGTAAATATAAATTCATTTTGTTAAATTAGAGCGTCAGACAAATAATAGAAACTTTATATGCTCCCATAACATTTTCAGGACTTCCACTAAAAATATTATTATTTATCTTAAATTAAAATTTTACTGAATTCTATAATTTATATGACAAATACAATTAAGAAGTATGGGTTTTAATTTCTCTTCACTCTTGCCCCAATTCCAATGAGAGATAATCCTATGCCGCAGGGATATACACATTTAAGACACAATCACAAATATTACTTATTAGGTTTATTTGTATAAAAGTAATACCTAAATTCTGCAATTAAAAATGTTGCCTTCCCTATTCTAGAAATGGTAATAAAACAAAAAAGGCACCAATAAAAGCATTCATTAAATACTTTAAAATATACTGGATCAATTATTTTGTCTAAAGAAAGGTAGGTACAATCATGGAAAGAAGCACTTGTTCATATGAACCGACCTTCCTGAAATGAATATAATTAGTTGAGGTGGCACCCAACTTTGTCCACGTCACTTCCCACTGTACTTAAACAAAGCTAGAAACAGCAATTTTGTAAATTCAATGAAGTCACTTGTAAACCACTACCTTAAACTACACAGAATGTGGAGAATTTTTTCTTTCTAAGAACAAACCTGGTCAAAACAATGCAGCAAGGCCACTTCCCCTTGATGGCTTATGCCAGTGAGGTCCTCAGCTCCCTTGTAACATTAGCCTTGACTCCATCTGCCAAAATGATGATGAGGCTCTCCTGGATGGCACAGTTGTTCAAAGTTAGCATGCCATTCCATGCAGTCTATTTAAAACTTTAGTGCGCGCTTGGATTTTTCCTCCCCTATAATTTAGAAGGCAGAACAGAGAGGCAGTTTGTTCTTAAAACAATGCCGTTGCAAGTTCCTGAGCTACTGTCAGACTGACTTCCCATCCATGGAAAGTAACTCCCTGACATATGGCAAAGATCTGTGTACCCCTAGATTAATGAGAAAGGCCGTGTATTATGCTTAATTCTAGCCTTGAAGAAATATATTACAATAATGGGAGAAACTGAGAAAAAGACTTAAGTGGCAAGGTAGACACTTGGGTCTAGTCCCTTTGTTCTTAATCTTGTTACCTGGTAGTAGTGTTGCCTTAGGTAATTACTAAGTAGCCTCTTACATGAAATACAGAGTAAGGCTTGACTAGATTACTGTATAGAGGTTTTCAAACTAGAGTTTTATGGCATTCTACATTAGCTTTTTGCTTCCCTCGAGATTCTTGTGTTTTGTTCACTTCTTCCAGTTCTGCCACTACTTGAGCAATAGTCATAAATCACAGAGCTCACTGGCTCTCTTACAACTCTTTTAGAAACCTTTATGTAACAAAATGGCATAAGAAATAGCAAGGTTGCAGCTGCCTAAAGGTCCTCTGGGAGAAAAAAATTAAAAGGTAAGGATTCATAATTCTCAAAAAGAAAAACAAGAAGTAAACCACCAAAGCAGGAAATCATACAGTAAGAAAAAAGATAAAGGGAATATATATTAGAAGGAAGTATTCTGATAATAGGACATAAGGCTGAGTTGGTGAAAAACAGAGAGGAAACCTGTAGAGGACAGAGTTAGAATGAGTTGCCTCTATGGTAAAGGAGTGGTAAAGATGTTACATGAAAAGCAAATGAGTTGATTTGAACACAAAAGAAGGTACACGCTCAGGCTTCAGAAGGCGAGCTGGTCTCATTCATTTGGAGAACAGAGGGTTATAAAATTTCCTGAAATATTCTTGAGAAATAAATATAGCATGTAGGATCACATATACAAGAATCAATTTGGAAACTTAGATTGTTGGGCTCTAAGACAAAAAAGGGACAGTAAAAAGTAAAAAGTTGGGTAGAGTGGTTCCTATTATGGAATGGAAAAGATTAGTCATGTAGGAGTGGGAACAGACACAGAGAAAATGAAAATGTCTGCCTATACTCTGGGAAAAAGAGAATGAGCAAATTACTCAGGAACTCTTGACAATGTGAAAGAGAGGGTAGGGGACCGAGAAAGAGAGAGAGAGGAGAGAAAAGAGAGAAAGAGAGAGAAGAAAGAGATACAGACAGACAGACAGACAGACAGATAGACAAACAGACAAGCAGGCAGGCAGACAGGCAAGCAGGCAGCAGGCAGACAGAGGTCTCTGTTTGTTGAACATTTAAAGAAGGATGGGAATATTCTTAAGTTCTTTCTAGATTTTTTCACTGAACCGCATAAAAATTAGTAGCAGACTCAAAATGTAGTTAAATTTGATAGACTCTTGAATTCAATTTCATAGATAGTTTTCCTTGGGCAGCTAGTGGGTTGTTATTGTTTCCTTAAACTAAATAAAAGAATGGATTGAACCTGAACTACAACGGTACCAGAAAGACACTGGGAGACTAAGTTCTTTGTTGAGAAAGAAAAATCTTAAGACTCATTTATTAATAGTCTTGTAAATCACTACACTTAATTAAAATTTTAAAATAAAATAGAAAGAAAATATAGAAATAAACCAAATAAAAAAGAACAAGAAACAAATATAAAGCAGGGAAAAATCACCTAGATATATCCAGATTACTAAGACAAATTGGTCTTCTTATAAACTATATGGTACATTGTCTTTTGTTGATGTTGCTATTGCTTATTTCTTGTTGATTTTTTACTACATCTAGAAGTGTTCAGAGGTCTGTGCTTTGCTTAAAGTTTGCTCCCAGGAATGTTTAAAGGAACATGAAATAAAAGACATAAATCTGGGCCTCCAGGTATGTACTTATCCTGTTGAACTAACTCTATAGCTCCACACTATTTGAAAACAGAACTTGTAAAACTTTACTTAAATGTTACGTATTATTGTTGACATAATTTTAAAATGTATTATATATAAGAGAAGTGATATGGATAAAGAGTTTGTCTATAATTAGAGACAAATGAAAACCACAACATAAATCTGCATATTATGTGTGCAAGTCTTCACACATGTCCATAAACAAACTATGGGAAAGAAAAATGGAGAGGTAGAGTTAGAAAAAATTTGCATGAAATCTGTGAAGTGCAGACTTTTATTTTCTTGGTGCCCTAGCCACATACATTATAGGTGCATAGAAGAATAATAAATAATTATAGGTGCATAGAGAAATACTAAATAATATGAAGAGTAAAATACTAGCTGTTATTTAAATGGTGATCTTGTAGAAAAATTAGTGCTCTTTTCACTTTTCTTATGCATTTTGGGCAGTTTCAGTTCATTATAGCAAGTAAGTAGGATTTTTGTATTTTAAAAAATCAATAAGAAAATTAAGAATGATTCTAGAGTGTTACATGGTTAATATCGAGATGAAATATTGAGATAATGAAACTAATAAAAGGATTCAGAAACTATGGAGCAATTTCCCAAGTAAATTGATTATGAAGCATTGATGAAAAGGGCAATCTATGAATTAGGTCTATATAGATACTATTTTAGAATTCACAGAATGTTAACCTCATCTTTACTGTCAAACTGCTGCCAAATTGAAGGACACAGTAGAAATAGAAACACCAAATTTCTTGGAGCCAGTGTGATAGATGTTATGTAAGGCTTTTATTTTCTTGCATGTGGCTGACCCAGATATGATCCCCAGCATCCCATATGGTTCCCTGAGCCTATCAGGAGTAATTTCTGAGTGCAGATCTAGGAGTAACCTCTGAGAGAAGCTGGGTGTGGCCTAACCTCTCAAACAAAACAAAACAAAACAAAACAAAACAAAACGAGAAAAATGCCTGAGCTTTGAATCTGGAATATTGGACATTTACATATTGAAGATATTGGTTCTATCAATTATTCAGTATCTTTAAAATTAAAAAAATATTTCTCAAGACCCCTAATGGTCACTGATTAAGTGATATTCGAGGAGAAATGGACATTAATGATAGAAGATGAATAGAAAATGAAAAGACAGTCTCAAAGAAAAGAAAACATTATTTCTTTGCACAATAAATGGTTACTAAATAAGAAATGGCCAATATTGTAAGATTATAGAAGGCTTCAAATGCCAGTTTAAAGAAAATGTGCTTTATCTAATGGTGGTGCATCACTGGCACTTTTAGAGCAAGGTATCTCATTGCCTAACTGATGCTTCAGGAACAGTAATTCTGTACCAATATAGAGAATAAGGACCTAGAAGTTAGAGAGCTACCTACTTGCCTATCTTATCAGTAAACACAGTGAAATCAATTAACGTGTATTGCATATTAGGCATGCACAAGGAAAAAAGGATGAATTTTTGACATGTTTGAATATATAAAAGTGGTAGAAGGGTTAAAAATATAACTCTGGTGCTAATAATTTAGTTTGAAGAGAAAAAAAATAAGCATAAATGCGAATGTCACTATAGGATCCTTTTGTGGAGAAATAAAAGAAATTCAAATTTAAGTTCTAGATAGTGTTTTTGAGTGCCTTGGTCACTGATGAATAAGTCATGGGGGTACATTTAAAATCTATATTTTTGTTTGAAAATGGAAAGGGGTGACCTACACCCAAATTAGCCCAACACAAACCCTCAGCTTCAAGAGTTATAAAACACAAAGAATATGCAAAGCATAATGGAAAGATATCCCCGGACTCCAGAACCTATATCAAATTTTCGCAAACGTTATTCTAACAAGTGATACTCAGTAGTTTAAATTTTGCTCATGTTATAACAGGCATTTTTTACTAAGATACAAAATTTTTTGCTCTTGGTAGAGCCTTATTGGTGTCCACCAGGATCATATCAGTGATTCCTAAAGGATTTGGATGGTGTTTAAGATTAAAGTCAAACAAGTGTGCTCTTATGCTTAAATTATATCCTCTGTTCTGAGTAAAACATTTTTTATTCTAGTACCCACTTTATAATTTATACTTTTATTGCCCATACTTTTGCTCCAGTAAAAAAAAAAAGCTTTTTGACCCCAAATCTCAGAATGTTACACATTGTTTTTATATAAGGAGAACTTAGGATTTTTATATTAGAGAAATACGATAATTTGTCCAAAGACTGAGTTAATTAGTAATAGTCTGAATACTTTCAGAATTATTTCATTATATTTACTCATATAACCATGTCCTAAAACACAATGACTATCAGAAAATAATTTCTCATATATATTTAGAGACAGTATTAGAAAAAGGATTCTTTGTAGGGGTAAAAATATTTAGTGTATTGATTATTGTACTGCAAGGTAATGTATTTATCATTTTGATCTCATAGATCACTTGACCATCTTAGAAACAATGTGAATAATATATAAGAATATCATAACTATATTAAATGATATACTAGAAATTATATCTATTCAATAAATGAGGAAATTAAATATTAAACATTTAAATGGATTACCTAAGTCATTTTTATTAGGGCAGCGAGGAAACTAAAAAATGCCCAGACCTTCAGAATATGTGGAAGTTTCTTTTCATCATTTTGTAAGAAATTCAGCATTATTGGCTATGATTACATATTAATTTATGCTTAATATTATAATTATATACACACATACCTAATTGCACAATATTTGATTTAAACTTGATGTTCTTTTTTTGTTTGTTTGTTTGGCCACACTTGGTGACAATCAGGGGTTATGCCTGGATATGCGCTCAGAAATGGCTCCAGGCTTGGGGGACCATATGGGATGCCGCGGGGATGGATTCCTTGTTCATCCTAGGCTAATGTTTGTATGGCATGCTTACACCGTTGCTCCGGCTCCAAAACTTGATGTTCTTAACTATTTTTTTAAAGAGATATCAAGTTGATGAAACTCCAGATAAACGGATCTTCGACATGTAGAAGATCCAGTTTTACAGCTGTACAGCTATTCTCAAAAGAAATGCTATGACAAAGTATTGTCCAAATTGTACTGTACCTGGAGTACACAGTCACTAAACACCTCTAGACTTCACAATATTAATAGTCAAGTAAGAATACAGCAAATTATATTTGTAAGTTAAAAAGAATCCCACTAAGTTTTATAGTAGAAAACAACATATAAGGATCAAAAAGCAACAAACAGTTCAGTAAATCTTCTGATAATACTTCATTAATGCCATTGTGATATATTACAATGTTTACAAATTTTCTACTAATTATTATTTAATAATTCCATTTACTATTTTTGCTGTACCAGCAGTATAAGCTAATTCATTTTGTGTGTGTGCTAAGGAAGTAGGCTTGGTGACAAGTGAGTAGCACAACTGGTGACATTGGTGAAAAAGAAGATGACATGATATTGATATTTGTTTGTAACATTGAATGCCTGAAACAATTGTATTATAAACAATTTCATAAATAACAATGTTTAAATAAAATAGTTTTTAAATATTTATGTTCTTTCTTCAGTGACAGCATCTTTCATTTATTGACTTAAAAATTTCTCTCTAGAGTTAAAATAAGTAGATAATTAGATAAAAAATTGTAAATTGTAACTTTTAAGATTAATTTTTAAAAATTCTTCATAAATACTAGAATTTGTGAATAGAATAATTATGCTATTGATTTTCAGAAGTGTTCCCTATAAGATCTATCAATTACTCCTGTTACTATAGTAATGTCAATGTTGTATTCATATTAATTTATTACATAAATGTTAGCCTTTGAATAGAAAATAATGCAGAAGATATTTAATATGCTAAAGATATTAATTATATAAGCCATATTTAAATGCATAGAAAAATTAAATTTAAGAAGGACATGCATAACAATTATACATAAGTGGTTTTATAAAAGCACTTTGTTTTTATTTTATCCAGTAGATTTTACTTTATAATTAGTTACTTGACCTCATTGTACATCAGACCAAGAACATTAAATAGTATCATTATGCCAAAACTGTTTTAAAAAAACACTTTTTCCAGAGCAAAGTGTAAAAGAATCCTGTAGTAGTGATAATGCAGTACTAATATTTCCTGCTTAGGTAGACATGGTTGACTAGTGGATTTACTGTGGTTTACATAGAGGATTTATCCTACATGTCCACAAATACTGAGCTTCAAATAGACTATTTTGGTGAGTGAATAAAGATGTGTGGGTCAAGGAAGGCCAATCTGATAAAGAGGGGGTCTATTATTATCACTAGTGACTGACTGAGACTCAGTATCTGGCATTGACTTTGACTCTATTGACCTGAGCAACTATTGAAACTGTGCTCAACATTCTTTTTTAACTAACAGTCCTCGTTATTTTTTTCCTCTAAAATGTTAGATTGATCAATATTCTTACCTCGAGGATATTGTCTTGTCTTATTCCTCTTTCCAATTTGTTAATCTTTTGCAAATGCATTTAAGCCCATACATGCAGCTTCAGATTGATGTCAATAATTAATGTAAATAAGTAATTAATGTAAACAAATTAACCCATCTCATAAATGCCTGTCAGTTTCATCACTTCAAATCCTACAAATACTGGAGTCAACATAACTTTTAAAGTAGAAATTTAAATAGTGGAGTACCTTGAGATGTTTCCTTGAAATGTATAAAACCTGGAGTTATAATATGAAGATAGTTATTCAATAAAGGTTGTTCATAGTGACAGTATTTTCCTTCAAAGGACTTTAATAATCTCCTAAAATCTACTTTGCTTTTGTCTAGTAAGAAAACAAAGTATCTATTCATGACCATAAATCATCATCTAAGAGGTAAGATGACTGTCATAACATTCATTTGCAAAGATTTTATTAATTAAATATATTTCAGGCACTATTACAGACATGGTGAATGCAACTGGAAGTAAGAATTAATTAGATAAAATTTCTGTTCTCTGTATGTTTGTATGTCACATACGTCTTACTTTGTATTCCTTCCTAAGAAAACACTGAAATGGTAGTTTTGTTTGTTTGTTTTCTGTTTGGGGGCCACACCTGGCAGTGCTCAGGGGGTTACTCCTGGCTCTATGCTCAGAAATATCTCCTGGCAGGCACAGGGGACGATATGGGATTCTGGGATTCGAACCACCTTTGGTCCTGTGTAGGAGGCTTGCAGGGCAAATGCTCCACCCACTGTGCCATCTCCCTGACCTCTGAAATGATACATTTTTACTGAAGAGATTTATTAGTGATCTTCACATGTGATGCAATAAGTAAAACAAGAGAACTTGAGAAATACCAGAGAGGCATTACAAAGTTTGGAAGTCCTTCACAATGAGCATGTACTTGATATGGAGACAAATAAATCCAAGTAATAGAGCTTCTCTTAGCCATTGGCATTTCCAGTAGCGTAGATCTATATAACCAATGATCTGTGAGCAGGATATTACACTATTTAGAGAATAAAAATTTAGTTGTAGAGAAATATCTGCATGGTATAAAATCACTGTACAATATACTCAAGTGTGATGGAAAATATAGAGGCTTAGGAAGGGGCAGAGAAGGCTTTAAACAGAAGTCTATAAAGTGTAGTGAGAAAATACATAAAATATGTGAAAGTATGAAATGTATGGATTTATGTGACTAGAGCTTTATATAGGTAGAGGGACAAGTACAAAGATTCTGAGACAAGAAATTGTGGCTGATGTGTTTGAAAAACAGCAATGAAACCATTATGTCTTAAGAGGCATGAAATGGACAGAAAATTGGACAAAGTTTAGGTCAGGGAGCTGATATGGGGACAGAAAGATTCATGTAGAGTCATACTCAACAAATAATGAGATTTTACATTAGTCAGGCCTGATGCACAAATTTTCAGGCCTGATATATAGGATGACAATACTCCTTTTGTCACAAAGCCTATATTCAGGGAGATAGAGCAGTAGATAATAAACAAAATGTAAAGAATCAAATCCTATACAGATCAGCCTTTAAATAAAATTTTCTGGGGCAGGAGTGGTGGTGCAGCTGTAGGACTTTTGCCTTGCTAATCTAGGATAGTTAGCTAACCTAGGATGGACTACAGTTCGATTTTTCAGTGTCCGTATGGTCTCCAAGCCAGGAGCAATTCTGAGCACATAGCCAGGAGAAAGCCTTGAGCATCACTGGGTGTGTCCCAAAAGCCAAAAGCCAAAAAGTATTTTTCTAAAAATGTTAGGTGATAAAAAATAAGTTACATGAAGATATAGCTATAAATTATAAATTGCCTTATAAGAAAAGTATCTTTGAAAAGGTGATATTGAACCAGTGAGATCTGAGTCACTGAAAATTATATCAAAGCTGTTATTCAAATAAGTGTTTAGTGTAGAAATAAATTTGATCTTCAAAAAATTTGAATTTTTTTCCATTTATATTCATTTCCTGTGACTTTTGGGAAATTATGTCAGATATGATTAGCTTTATACCAAATTCACAAACAAATACAAAATGCATCTTGAATATAGTGGACCATCAAATCTTTGGGTTCATTTATGGGGGTAATAAGATCAAAGTTTTAATTATAGCTCTAAAAATCCACCAACTGAATACAATAACAATGATGTTTAGAAAATAAAAATATAGAATTGGTCTAATTGAGTGACCATTTTTAAATTGTCATTGTAGTATTTAATTATAACTTAGTGGATGAAACTAAGGCAATCTCCTATGTGATTCAGTTAACTTCAAAGAGTTTTATGTTCTTTTAGCAAAGTCATTATCTTAACTAACAATTTATTATAATATATACCTCAAAATATGCTCAATAATAATAGTTCATGTTCAAAATCCAATGAAAGTTTCAATAAGAAAGAACACTCAAATAATCAATTTAGTTGTCCATGTCTCCAGGTGAATGAAAAGATATATTTTCAGAACAGAGCACATACACTGACTATGTTAAATACTAAGGAAGATAATTAATTATTAAACACTCCATTTAACCAAGAAGCAGATAAGGAAAGTAAATTAAGGCCACCAATAAACAATACTAAAATAAGCTCTAAAGAGAATGCCTTTGAGCAACATTAACAGCAGGTAGTGTGCATTTATTTGTTTGCTTTTATAGGTATTATGTTAGAAATAATATTATGCTTTGCTCCATCCCCATTTGTATGTTGAATTATTACTTCTTAGTATTTCAAAAGAAGACCTTTGGAATAGTTTTTTTTTAACCAATGAAGTCATTACAGAGAACTCCAGTCCTATATGGTTGGTATTCTAATGAAAGAAGTTCTCAAATTTGAAGATAGATTTGCTGAATTTAAAGAATGGCATGCTAATGTAAACACAGATTTTTATTAAGTCTGAGAAATTATATATTGTAACTGATTTTTTTCTTACACCTTGATTGAAAATTTCTAAACACAAGCCAAAAAATAACACCCAAGACTTTGGTTCAGTCTCTAGCCCCACATCCTGTTCCTCACCCAATCGTACCACAACCCTCAGCACCACTAGCATAGCCCTTAAAGCTCCAGAGAATCACTGCATCACTGCTGTCACCCTAGTGCTCGCTTGCATTGCTGAACAGTAGTTATAAATTCTTAGGTACTTGGATTGAATTTCTCAGCCTGATCAAACTAGAATCGCCAAGAATTACCTCTGAGACTTCTGAATACCACTTGGACAGCACCTCTTCCTGCAAACTAATTTATCGAATGTCTATCCTTCAGAAATGTGAGACAATATTTTTCTCTGAAGTTAAGACACCCAGTTTGTAGGGTTGTTTTTATGCTTATTTGTTTTTGTTTTTATGAAATTCTGAGTAAATTAATATACTAAGTTGAAATGTATCCCAGGCTAAATATCTAGAAGCAGAAAAGACTATTAGCTGACATGCTGGCTAATACAATCCATATATTTATCTGGCTTACAAAGAAATAAGAGTTTTGGGAAATTTTTCTTTCAAGCTGAAAAATGTACTCCTCAACTGATCTTATTTTTATTATTGGAGAAATTCATCCAAAATGCATATGAGTTATTCTGTCCTTGGAAAGAGAAGAGTTAACCTAATTCAACCATGGAATGATCTGGATGATTCACTAGCATTTTGCCATCCCGTATGCGCCATTTGATTGAAAATGAAATCTGTGGTCTGGCTATGACTCTCAGAAAGCTCTGCTTCTAGAAGTTTGATTATTATTGTGTGTGTGTTTTGCTTTTGCTTTTGCTTTTGTTTTTGGTTTTAGTTTTTGGGCCACACCCAGTGACGCTCAGGGGTCACTCCTGGCTATGCGCTCAGAAGTCGCTCCTGGCTTGGGGGACCATATGGGAACCCAGGGATCGAACCGAGGTCCGTCCTAGGCTAGCGCAGACAAGGCAGGCACCTTACCTCCAGCGCCACCGCCCGGCTCCCTGATTATTATTTTTTATTCTCTCTTTCACTCCTGGAAATGTTTGGTTCACCCTTGTCCTTAGTTTTAAGGAGTTTTAAGTTTCATAATTGTGTAATAATGATCTTTTCTTGCTTACCTTGGTTGTGAAATCAGAGAGAACAGTGGCAGCAAGTGTCCTAAATAAAAGGAGAAAATAGATTTGTGCATGTCTATGAACTTAATTCATGAAATATATCTGTTTTAAAACATCTATTTTAAGACATACACTATTTGCTCACTTTTCTAGACTTACACACGTATATATCAAGTGGTGCATTAGATAGTTGTCTTCTAGGTAAGCTCTTGCTTTATTTTCGTACTAAATAATGAAGCTATCTGATTTCTTGTTCATATCAGTAAATACCTGTAATCCCCAAGAGTAAATACAGGGGTCATGGTCATGGAATAAGTCGCTAATTCATAAACATCTATTTTGGACCATTTGTGTGATAAAGAATAGTAATTAGTTCATCAGTTTTGGAGAGAAAATTATTCTTTGATTCAAATAATATGAATGATTAACATGTGAAATAAATTATCTTGTAGGGGATCTGCATATAAAGTTTTGAAAATCTTGTTTCTGGACCAGGGTTTCCTTACATTTGTCCTTATTTGACCTCGCCCTTTATGTTTCTTTTCCGTTTGTTCTACTAATCTTCCATTAGTTCCCCAGCTTCCCGCCCTTGTTCCTACTCATTCTATGATCTCTCCCTAGGCAGTCTCAGCCTTGCCCATGGTTTCAATTACCACCTAAGAGCAAATGACTCACAAGGTTATATATCTAGTTTAGACCTTTATTTTGAATTCCAATCTGTATTTTCAACTGTCTATGTGCCATGCAACTCATCTTTAAACCCCTTCAGACTCAATGTGTTAAACATAAAACCTCCTCTGAGGCTATTGTTCTTTTTCCACTGTTACCAGTTTTAGTCAATGGAATCACTATTGCAGACTGCAGGGTTTCCTCAAAATCACCATCTCCAACACTCACAAATTAAACCCATTAAAGACTTGGGAATTCATTATTTGTCCATTTTCACTACAGTGTCTCTAATCAAAGCTGGCATTCTGTATTAATTGGTTTCATACAATAGCCCTGTTGATTCATTCGTATTTGTTTTTGCCTTACCCCAACCCATTCTCCTTTCAATGGTCAGAACATTCTTTGAAATGAAAATGGGTTTTATTAGAATTTTTGAGGGAGGTAAAGGAGAGGATAAGAAAGAGAGAAACTCTTATGCTTAAGAGAGCATTGCTTCTGCAAAGACAGAGAGAGCCCCCTACAATTCCCAAAGGTAAGGTATGAAAACATGACAGTACACATCTCAAGAGAGGGAGACTTAGGCAATATGTTTTAGGGGCCCCATGTACCCAGGAAATATACACTTGCCTATGCCAAAAACATTATTAAAACATATTATAGTCATATTTTTTCTAAACTCACTTGCATCTTTCATTGACTCTATATGGTTTTCTTCCCATTTGCCAATATACCACTGACTCTATAGTCTATAAATTTCCCAATATTATAAATACTGTTACCTTTTTCATTGTATATATTCTTTACACTCACATTATTAAAAGATTTTACTTGTGGAATTTTTTTCCTATAACAATTTATTCTACTCTTCACCTAATTAGTTCTTTCTCATCGGTGCATAACAATGCACTTCACTTTCTTGTGCAAACTCCTATGACTTTCTTGTCAAACTCAAATCTCCAAGTTATGTACTCTGAGAGTAATATCATCTTTATCCCATTACACTTATCAGAGTTGACATTTTTCATTGAATTTCTGTGATTGCTTCATAATTGTATCCTCCTTTGTACTGCAAGTCTAATATTTTATTCTTTATTTTAACCCAAATGTTTATTCAGAATCTGAAATATCAAAGTAGAATTCCAAATATTTATGTAATATATGGGAAAATTGTTACCTTTCAGTGATTCATTGTCAACATGGCGCCTTAATATTACCCCATGATTCAAATAAAATGGTCTAGTTTATATTAATTTATAATATCTAAATAGAAAGCTGCAACACCTCAATTTAAAAATTTTATTGGTGAAGTACAAACCATTAGCGATATTTCTGGAATTAGGTATCTAAAATGAAATATATTGATTTAAGTATCTATTATATTTTTTTCAAATAGATAGTAGTTGATGAGTGCATAGATAAATTAAGATCTTGGGCAGAAAGTAGGAAAAGGAACAAAAATCTAGCATTGACCAAAGCTTTGATCCATATCCAAGCTTAGTTCATAAAATTAGAATACTTTATTGGAGCCTAGTTAATGTCTCCAAAAACTTTACACTACCTATTTTCTTTGACATATTTTTGCCCTAGGACTCAACACTGAACACATTATTATTTTTATTATTATTCAAGTTGCATTTGAAATGCCAGCTCTTTAGGGTCATGTCATCACTGACTAGTTTTATTATTCCATCAAAATAGAATAAAATATACTATGAAGGAAAAATATTTGTGGCAAAAATAGCAAATACGTATTTTATATTTACATTCATATCTTTTATAGGCAGCAGAAATCACTCAGAGAACCAGGATATGAAACTTCTGCCATTTTGAATATTTTCAGTTTTTCATAGAGAGAAGAACCCTGGAGTTTCTTAGATCCATAATTAAAATCTCTGAATTTGTAACTCAATATCTCATACCATATATAGAATTAACATATGATTTTATTCATCATAATTGTGACATGACCTTGTGCCTGGAATGGGAGGAATATTTACTATCATTTATAGTCAAGAAGATACTATCTAATCTAGAATAGTCTTTACTAGTTTGGGCACTTTTATGATAATTAATGTATTGCATATTATATCAACACATATTGCATATTATATCAACATGCGGTAATATCTCCATATAACCATATATTTATAAAGGTCTTATATGATACTTATATACACTGTTTTTATTTCACTACTCTCTTCCACAAGATGCACAAGAAAAAGCAAAGTTATCTTAATCAACATTTCTTTATAAGTGGCATATGATATTTGTAAACATTTCATTAATGTTTGTAGAATAAATTAGTAAATAAATCAGGTAAGGTGGCATTTCATATAACCACATCTGTTATAGCTTTTCTAGGGTTCCAGAGAGATAGGACAGTGGGTAAGGTGTTTGTACATGGCTGAAACAGGTTCATCTTAGGTATCACCTATTGTTCTCCAAGTGCTTTCAAGAGTAACTCCTGAATGCAGAGGCAGGAATAGACCTGAGCACTGTTGGGCATGGCTCCAAAACATATAAAAATAAAAAGACTTTTAGATCTGAGATCTGTATTACTTCTAATCAAATGTATTTTTGCACTTTTAAACTCGTGAGATCCATGTCTTGGAGACACACACATAAACATAAACTTAAATATACACACATTGGAAAAGGTAAATCTGGTTGATGAAGTTTGCATCAGCTGTATAAGATATGTATAAGATAAGTGATGGTTCAGAGAAAGTCTGACATTCTGTTTATAGCTGAGAAGGTTTGAAAGTAGGAAAAGAACTACTCCAAAACAGGAAGTAACTTCATAATTCCTCTAAGGCAATTATCAAAACTTTTTCTATGCATATTTGAGATACTGACATAGACTACTGCTTGGAAAAATTAACTAATTAGGACTATTCTGATTACCATGAGGAAATAGTGTCCAGTTCTCTCTCCAAGGTACTGATTCAAAGCTGGTAAACATGGCTGAACTGTCCTGAGTGCTGAACATTTACACACAGATTTCTTCCTCAAAATTTTGTACTTCTTATCCCTAGTCTCTACTATAGAAATATAATTTTTATATTTTTTTGTTTTGTGGCCACACTCAGCAGTTCTGGTTGCTTACTCCTGGTTCTGCACTGAGGAGTCACTGCTGGCTGAATGTGGTGGGCCATATGGGGTGCCGGAGGAAAAAAACAGGTCAGCCATGTGCAAAGCAGGTGCCCCACCTGCTGTTATTTCTCTCCTGACCTAGAAAGATTATTGTAGATAATATATTTGATAGTATTGTGAGCACAATATTTGACACAATTATGTTACCTATAATCAAAGCACTTATTGGGAAATTTAATTAAGTTAAATAAATACTAAGCCTACACACATACACACAGAGTTTATATTATTTTGAATTTACTTGACCACTGGGAAGTTGGGTTGGTTTCCTGTGGATGTTGTAATAAATTGTCATACAGTGATACCTGATGGCAATGCAAAATTCTTATCTTTTCTCTAGGTTAGAAGTATAAGATGGATACGAGTCAGCAGAACTACACTTTCTGGAGGCTCTAGGAGGCTATATGTTTTTTTTTTTAACAGTTTCCAATTTCTGTGAGCCACATACATCCCTTGGCCCATGATTCCTTCCATCTTCAAAGCCAATAAAATAAAATCATTTTCAATCACATCAATCTCATTTATCTGTCTAGGCGAGCCACTTCTATTTTGGAGAGGATGACTTTATAAAGCAAGATAATATCCAGTTTAAGAGCTTCATTGATTATAAACCTAATTCATTTGTCATTGAAATTATTTTTTCCATATATATAATATACTGAGAAGTTCTAACAATTGTGGAGAATATGGAGATGGGACAAATTATTCTACTTATAAAATGGTATATGAACACATTAAATTTGTCTTAAAATATTATGACCCAGGGTCAGCAAGATAGTATGAGAGTTAAAGTACTAACTGCCTTGCTGGTGGCTAAAGCTCAGTTTCATTCTCAGCACTGTGTTATGGTCCCTGGACCTTCACTAGGAACCACTTATTTCTGATTCTTAGATCTTTAGTTCTCATTTGAAAAAATATAGCCATAATACATACACACTGGTTATCAAAGCTCTGGTTTTCAGCAAAGATCTCTGATTCTCAACAAAGAATCATTTTTAAGAGCTGAACACTGCCAAAGTGGCTCACAGCCACCATCTTTAGAGAATGAAAAGATATCATAAAACTGGTCAACTAGAGAAATGTTGTTATAATGATGTACATAACATCAATTTTCTGATCATGAAAATGAGATGTATATTGATAAAATACTTATCAAAGGCCATATTAGTGGTAAAATTGGAATTTGGATTCATGAAATTTTCTACTATATCATCATACTTTAAACATTTTGCCACAGCTGGCAACATTTATGGAATATCCTTGCCTCTGCACTCAGGGATCACTTCAGGAGTATATATGAAGCCAGGATAGAAAGCCTGGTAAGGCTCATGCAAGGCAAATATACTAGCTTCTATAATATTCTTCCAGCCTTACAGCATCATTTTTATATTTCATATAGAAGGCTTGACTAATTTGTAATAAAATTCAGAATAAATATATCAAATGGTTAGCTCTTATGTTTTAATGCATTAAGATTATTGAAAAATAGAGAACCAGTTCATTCTTTGATGTTGGTCAAATAATCATTTCTCTCATTATGTAAGGAAAGGGGAATTTCAATGTCAAATTACCACATCAGAAGTGGCTTACTTGTCCAGATGTAATCAATTCATTCCATTGCAATATGGGTATTTTGTGTACATGGTTCATTCCTTTTTCGGTGGTAAAATGTACTGTACCTAATCGACACATTTTAAATAATGTCTTGATTTAAACACCATGACACAAACCTTATTGTAGTTGGGTTTCAGTCATAAAAAGAACACCACCTTTCACCAGTGCAATGTTACCACTACCAATGGCCCCATCTTCGCCCTCCCCAAACGCTGCCTCTATTCCAAACAGGCTTTTTACATCCCTCACTCAATGACTTTGTTATGATAGTTCTCAGCATAGTTATTTCTCTAACTGCACTCACCACTCTTTGTGGTGAGCTTCATATCTTGAGCTGATCTTTCCAGCTTTAATATCTGGGAATTATTTCATTGTCTTATTTTTTCATAAAACCCATAGATGAGTGAGACTATTCTGTGTCTATTTCTCTCCCTCTGACATATTTTACTGAACATAATAGATTGCATTCTTTTAACTTGACTACAGTTTTCTAGTTGCTTGTTTCACTCTCCACAGAAGTGTGTTCATAAATAAAGAAATGTTTGGTTTTTGTTTTGGTGTCCACAGTGGTACTCAGGACTTACTCCTTTCTCTGTGCTTAGAGATTACTCTGATGTTAAGAAAAACATATCCAGTGCTGAGATCAAACCTCATAATTGCCAAATGTAGAGCAAGTTCCTAAGTGACTGTACCATCTCTCCACCTCCTGCAATTGAAGTGAACTGCAATAGTCAATATGTTAACCAATAATATAAATTTTATAGTTATAGAGGCTTATGCAAAAGGAAGTAAATGAAAACTTGAAATTCCCCCCTAAAAAACCATTTTTATACACATTCATGTTGTTTAGAATTATATTATGCAATGTTGTCTATATGAGTTCACTTTTAGTCTTCACAGGTAATGGAAAGCTAAACAAATACTCTGCATGTTTATATAGTCACTTAGAAATACTTTTAAAATGCTGTCTCTGTACTGCTACTGTGCTTTGTAAAACTGGCATAGAAGATGCTATTTATATCTTTAATAAAACATTTAATTTTTCCAGTCCACCACCTATCCATTTTGAGAGCCACTGTGGAGCATCGGATTTGGGTATTAAACTGGCATCCCCTAACAACCAGATTTCTATACACTTCAATTTCCTAGAATACACCCTTGCCACACTCCCAGTCCCTTTTGAATAGGGGCTTCCAATTTATGCCATCAAGTTTCTAAAGAGACTCACTGAGAGTAATGTAGCCACAAAAGGCTACAAAGTTGTACAAAAAAGAATTAGATTTACTAAAACTTTGGTTTTAGTAACTTTAGTAGCTAAATAACTGAATAGTTTAGTGGAATGGGTTTACTTACAGAATTTGAGGAGTTTGGGGAGCTTGCAGCTTAGTTTAGTATAACAGTTTAGTAGGGATCAGAAAACCAAAAGGGCTCATTTTCTTCTCTTGATGTTTCTTGTTTTAGTTTCCAGCCCTCTCTAATTGCACTTTTTGCTGGTCACAAGAAATTGGTTCATAGTTATCCCCTTTATATAATGAGTATCGGCTCCATAAGAAAAACTTGATTGCTATAATTTCCACAATTTCTTCCCTCATTCCATTTTTGAACTCTTACCACTTTAAACACACTAACTCATTTTTAGAGTTTATTATTCTTTTTAATACATTATTAATTTAATGATTCCTTATTAGTCACAAGTTAAATTTGCAAATGATGTAAACTGAAAATAACATTCAGAAATTCTTTTAAAGAGAGAAATTAAGACCTAAAACTAAGATAGATAACCATAGCATTATAAGAAGCAGACATTTACTATTATCCAGTGCTGCCAGATATGATTCTGAACACAAAGTCAGGGTTAAACCTTGATCACTGCTGCATGTAACCCAAAATCGAAAATTTAACAAAAATTGTAGTGGTTTAGAAGTTTGTAAAACTATTGATGATAGGGTCTCATAAATACAGCATTTCAACATCACACCTACCACCAGTGCCTTTTCCCTCCATTATGTCAAGGTTCTATTTTCAACCCCTTTAAATTTTACTGTCATGATTCACTTAATTCTGTATACCAATTCTTCAATTTCATGCTTTGGTCATTTTGTTATATCCCAATTCTGCTTCTTTATACTACACATATGAAAGATATCATTTTGTATCTGTCTCTCCTCTCCTTCTCACTAATGTCACTTCGTATGAAACCCTCTAATTCCAATCATCTAGCAGAAAATTACATGATTTCATCTTTTCTTATACTTAAGTAGTAGTACATTATATATGTACTATAATATCTTATACATACATCTGTTGCTGAACACTTGGGCTGTTTCCAGATTTTGGCTATTAAGAACAGTGCTGCAATGAACATAGGAGTGAAATGTCTTTCTTTTTAATTTTTGGACCCCTAGAGTCAACTCCTATAAGTAGAAATGCTGGTTCATATGAAGTTCAATTCCCAGTGTTTTGGGGGAGTGTTCATATTGTTTTCTAAAAGTTTGAATCAGTCAACGGACCCACCAGTAGTGAATGAGAGTTCCTTTTTCCCTATCTACTATCTACATGGCAGTCTTGAAAGACTTTGTTCTTTTTTGTAATGGTTTGAGAGCTGTTGTTTTGATTTCCATTTTTCTCTCAGTCATCAGTATTGAGAAGACACAACAAAAATGTTTTCAATGCTGAATCCTTTTAATGATACAAAAGTAATAAATTTATTTTCTACATATTATCTTAACGTATATATTTATTACCTGGTCAAAGGTAATCAATCCAGTGCTGATGACAACTCACATCTTAACATGTGTTTAAAATTCTTTCAAGGGTATAGTCATTTTGTATATGTAACCAGAGAAAAACATTCTTTACAGTTATCGTAGTTATGAGCCATTAATTAAGCATATCAAAATGAAGTTTAATTTCTTCATAGTAGGAAAATACAAATCTATAACTGCAATTATCAGCTTTTTTTTGTTTGTTTTTGTTTTTGGTTACACCTGGCAGGCCTCCTGGGTTACTCCTGGCTCTGCCTCAGAAATCCCTCCTGACCAGCTTGGGGGCATATGGGATGCTGAGAATGCTGAGAATCAAACCGGTGTCTGTCCTGTGTTGGATTTAATATCTCTTAGGCCCCCACAATTATAACCTTACTCCACTAATACTGTCTTCTATAATAAATATTGGAAAGAAGTGGTGATGATGTGGATAAAAAGGACTTTGGTATACTATTGGTTAGAAACAAAAATTAGTAAATAAACAGGAGAAATTTGAGAGAAATTGGAAGCATATCCTGAAACTGATATATTGATATATTGGAAGTATATCATGCCTTGGTCAAAGAATGTGAAGGGAATTTTTATTATAAAAATTATTAGAGAAGTTTAGAAATTATACATGAGATGAATGGATTTTAGTTGTATTTTTCTCCTGGATACTCTAAACTCTGAGCCCAAAGTTTTGTTAGATAGTGATTAATTTATATCTCAGTTGTAGCAGTTCTCTCTAAATATTTAAGTATTATTTTATTCTCCAGAGAACCCATTCACAAGCCCCAACTTGTCATAACTTTCAAATCTAAGGTTAGAGTCTAATTTAGCTCATTAGTTCTAGTTCAGATAACTGATTCCAGAGAGTTTTCAAAAAAGCAATAAAATAAACACTTCTACCTCTCTCATGAATTGTATGACATCTAATACCAAGCCTGTTTATGTTCTTTCCAACAGGGTTAGCTCTTAGAGGACAAGGAATCTCATTTATCTTTGTTGAACTGAGAGATAAGATAATACTGAAGTATAAACAAATATTTTTGAAACAATTTCCATTGTTCAAAAAAAATCCAAAAATATTCAACTCTCAGAGACATCATCTGACATATTTGCAGGTATCATCTGTCATTTCCAGTTCTGTAGGAGGAAGTCAAGAAATGGTATCTTACTTACAGGAGATTGAAAACAAAACAAAAACTGAGACAAAAAGGAAATCTAATAGTGAATATTTTTAGAGGGTTGAAACCTTACAATGCAGGAGAATTTACAGTGATGGATGTAGTACATAACCCACAATTAATAAAAGGTCAGGAACCTATTGCTTAGAAGTAGAAAGGCATATTTTGAGTGGTGGTATCGAAGACATTCAATAATTACCAATACAAGTTTATTGGCATTCTTTTTAGATTATCTTATTTTCTAGAAACATGCTTGCCAATAGCATCTTTGCAGAATTATAGCATGTGGATTGACTTTGCCAGTAGCCTGGTCTCTTTCTTTTCTGCAAGGATTTATAGAATACTTTGCATAAAATTTTACAAAATATATTCCTTAGCATAATTCCAGTTACCTTGCTGTTTAAGTGAGGAAGAAAGGACAAAGAACCTAGAATCTGTCTTACTAGACAAAATAATCAGAGAATGTCTAGGGATTGCTTCTTGGAATACCTTCCTCACAGAGTATATTTTAGTCATAAGTTATATATAAGCAATATGAGACAGAGGGAACTGAAGGCTAGCTAATAGAGCTGAGTGCATCCTTTGCAAGCAGGAAACCTGGGTTCATTCCCTAGAACCAACAGTGACCCTTGGAGTACAATAGAAGTGACCCCTGAGCACCAAATTCGGAGTGTGATCTAAATATCAAAACAAACCATAACAAAATTCAGATGTCACTGGGATTTTTCCTGTGCCAAACATAACTTTTTAAAATTATTATTCTTTTTTTGTTTGGTTTTGTTTGAGCACCCAACAGTGCTCAGGGGTTACTCCTGGCTCTACACTCAGAAATCGCCCCTGGCAGGCATGGGGGATCATATGAGATGCTGGGATTCGAACCGCCATCCTTTTGAGTGCAAGGCAAACACCTTACTTCCATGCTATCTCTTCAGCACCTAAAATTATTATTCTTATATTATTATTAAGCAATTCCAAACTAAAAGAATATATAATAAAATGCTGACAATGTTTACATTAATTTTAACACTTATTTTGATATACACATGTTTACAATAATGATGATAACAATAATGTTACAATAATAAGGTTAACACTTATTATTTTTATGTTTGTAAAAATGTCAACACTTACATTTTATTGTACAAAATTACTTGTCTCTCCACTACCAAATTGTCCAAGAACTTCAATTAATATCCTTATGTCAAACACAACTTTTCATATTCACAATGACCTTAGACCCTATAAAAATATGAGGCTGCCTGTTGTCGTGGCTCTAGGAAACTGGCTCTTAGAATGTCTGATCATTTCTGCCTTTCCCTTAAAGAGCTACTATAATTAGCTTAATAACCTTAAGGTAATAGGTATATAAACTGATAAATCATCTCAGTTCTCATAAGTATGAGTTCACTCTAAAATCTGAGAAAGTTCGTTTTCTATAGACTATGAAGATTAGGAAACATTCCTAGATGATTCTTTCCTACACTAAAAACAAAGCACCACAGAGGAAAATAACTATAGGACCTGAAAATACTTTCACTTTGAACTTGTTATAATATTATTAAATATATCTCTGTCTGGGACCCCAAGTATCTAACTGAGGCCTTTATAGGAAAAATATAATAATTTTAATTGAATCACTAAAAAGGTCATAGTTGTTCATGATTGTTTCAGTCATAAAATTTTCAATACCCATCCCAGTGCACATTTCCTCCTATCAATGTCCCCAGTCTCCTTCCAGCTCCCTTCCTACCTGCTTCTATGGCAGATATTTTTCTTCTCTCTCTCTTTCTCTCTCTCTGCCTCTCCCTGTGCCTCTCTTCCTTTCTTTCTCTCACTCTTTCTCTCTCAAAATAAGGAATTTAAAGAGAGTTTGTAGATTCCACTGATGATGGATGTGGTGTTGGAATGATGTACATGAGAAACCATTGATAACAGTATTCTATACCACAGAATTCAAGTCAATAATAAAAAATTAAGGTGTTTTTAAGCTTGTTTATCAAATACACTCTGAAGTAGGTGTACATAGATGCTTAAACTTTTCAGTTCTCCCTTCTCATTGTCTTACAGGTTTCCTCCATAGCAAATATCAGCTTATCTCCTGGAAGAATTAATGCACATTCACTAAATTCTTCTCTAATTAAACATGCATGCCACATTGCTTTCATTTTGCATTCTTTGTTTCCCTTTTATTTAGTGGAGGGATCACACTCAACAATGCATGGGTGTTACTCCTGACTCTGTACTCAGGAATCACTCCTTGTGGTGCACAGGGAACCACATGGATCGAATCAGGTAACCAGGCTGACCATGTGCAAGGCAAGCATTTTACTCACTGTACTATTTTTCTGGCCCCCCAATCTGCATTATTCACACTGGTTTATCATGACTGCATCTGCTTAGCTCTTTGCAGGGCCGTATTTCTTTCTTTCCTTCTTTATTTTTCTTTCTTCTTCACCCTCCTCCCATTTTAGTATTCCCTGTTTGAAAAGAGCTCTGTATTTTAAATATTTTAGACTCAGCAGCAGTAAATGTTTTCAGGCTTTGGATAACACTACCATTGCTAAGAGAGAATGAGTTTGAAACAGCTGTGGTGCCAAACTTCAAGAAAAAAGGAAAAGAAAAAAATTGTAAAGCATTGTTTGTTAGACATCACCAAACATTTTCACTCAGAATCAGTTCCATTTATATATGGAAATGGCTATTGCATGATCTGAAAAAGAAAAGCTTGGAGTTTTCTAGAAAGAGAAAGGGATCATCTTTCCCAACTAAAGAATAGTATAATTTAATTTTTTCTGATTCAGGGACTCAAAGAATATGTGTTTTAAAATCTGACTGACTTATAATAAATAACACATTACTGTATGCCAGACAGTCTTCTGAAACTTTACCTGAGTAAACTCTTTTTATCCTTATAATAGCAATGGGTGACATTGTATTTTTATATTCCTTTCCTTTCAAATTAATAAACAGAGACACAAAACTGTTGAATAATTTCTCTAACATCATATACTTACTTAAACAATGACAAATATCTGTTTCCATACTTTTGTAAAATCAGACAATAAAATCTGATTTTATAGGTAAAACAATCATCATTAATAACAGGCTTTGATAAAATAGACATCATTGCCTAAATTTTTGGCTAAACAATCAGGTCTCTGTTCATAGCTGGTAGTTCATTCTCCAAAAGGCCTAAAGTATAGAAACTACTGAACATAGCAGGCTAGTAATCCAAACAATGCTTTATTCAAGCACTAGAAAGTATTTCTTCATTTATATCATTTGTTGGCCAGTTTATTTCACTTTGTTTTGTTTGTTTGTTTTGTTTTCTAGAAAGTGCCACCCTGTTGATAAAAAGACATTCAGGATAGAAAAGAATAAAATAGGGAGTCGGGAGGTGGCGCAGGAGGTAAGGTGCCTGCTGCCTTGCCTAGGACGAACCACGGTTCGATCCCCCGGTTCCCATATGGTCCCCCGTGCCTGCCAGGAGCGACTTCTGAGCGCGTAGCCAGGAGTAACCCCTGAGCGTCACTGGGTGTGGCCCAAAAACCAAAAAAAAAAAAAAAAAGAAAAGAATAAAATAGAAAAAGATCCCCAGGTTTTTTGGGCAGTGACACCTTCCCCTCCCTTCTCTTTTCTCCATTATTTGATGTGGTGTGTGTGAGAATGTACATGTACACGAGAACATGAATATATGTGTCAAAAATGTATGTGTCAAAAGAGTCAAAAATGTCATGAAGACCAAAGAGACAAAAATTATGAAGTAAAGAAAAGGATGACAGTTAATTTTCAAATGATAACTTCCAAAAGAATAAATGACAAAGTAGATATTAATGAAACTGATTGCATGCTAATGGAGGTGGAGATCAACACTGGACAGTGAATTTGATTTCCTACTAAGTATCGTTAGCCTCCTAGTGAAGACTGGATGTAAAGACATGAGGGCTGAAGATAAAGCCACTGTATAAGAGTATAATTTCATACTGTTTTCCATTATATAAAATCAAATTTGTCCCACAGTTTGCTTAAGGATAACTATGAGTTAACGATGAGAAAGTTCAGAAACTTTCAACTATAACGTTCCCATTTATTATTGAATTTAATCTACTGCATACTGAACATTCTTGGTGATCAACTGCTATACTGTGTTTTATAGGATTTTCTTTCTTGCTATAAAAATATTGAAAGCTTATAAAGTACACTTTAACTTCTGTTCGTTGTGTGTGTGTTTTGCCTTGTAAATAGAGAACTTTAAGAATTGAACTCAATTTAGTTTAACATAGTAAAGCAATGCATTTATAAATAATCTTCCCTTTCTTGATGGCCCCCTAAAGTAATCTAACTGATTCTATTACATAATTTAAGCTTGACTGAGAGAAAATCCATTCAACATAATATATTTCCACAAAATCAAATCCTGTCCCCAAGTATGTTTTAGAATCATATCATTGTTTCTTTATCCAATGGGGTTAGAATCTGAAAATAATTAGCACTCTTCTTGGACAATTTCTCATTCCATCGAAGAAATAAAAAGCTAAACCTCATCAGAATACATGAAGTTTGCATTCAACATTTGTTAGGCATCCCAAATTCCACGAATTATCATGAATCTCATGCCTCTTAGTTGAAAAAAATATATATATGGTCATTAACGTATGTTTAAAATGAGAGGGGGGGCAAAGTCTCCATTTTCTACACATATTTGTCAACGTCTCTACAGAAATATTCAGCTCGTGGATTCAACACGATTCCATATTTATCAAAACATAATTTTATACTAACATCCCCACCTGGAAACACTGGATTTAAGCATCTTCAGCAATCGGAAAGCAACAGTGCGTTTTTCCCCAGAAGCCACGTCACCTTCAGAGCAATCCTACACTTGAAGGCTTGGGACTGGGAGACGGTGGAAGTGGAATATTGGAAAGGTTATTGGTGTAGAAATTGCAGATGGAGAGAGCTGGGCTCAGGGAATGGACGTTGGAGAGGAGCGGACCAGAGTTCAGAGAAAAGGTTGTCATATTTGCTTCGAAGAACCGCCAAATCAGAAAGCAGAGAAGATTTCATTGGAGGAGCGCCTTCAATGGCAACTAATCCTGTCACACTGGAAGAAAAATTTAAGTGTTCTCTATCAACACACACTGTCCATCTATTGCAGCGAATCCAACACACGCTCCCAAGCCATCGAAAAAGCTCCCAGGCGCAGAGACCCGTTGGCAGTGCGCGCGCGCGCACAAAAACACATATACACACAGCTTGCACACACGCCTCGCACTCACGCACATTCACACTTGCTAGACTGGCGGGGGGGTTGGTGGGGTGGTAAGCCGAATCCTTAAAAGCCCAGCTCTCAAACCTTTCCTCCCACCTGAATGACTTCTTTCCCCCAAGCACTTGTCGAGGAAATGAGTCCAGCCTGGATTCCCCACCCGTCCAGATGTCGCTCGTCTTTTGCTCAGCTCCATAAAAACCAGGTTTGAAAGTGCAAGGCTTGGCTTCTCTCCTCGGGTGGTCTGTTAAGGGCCCGGGAGGCAATGGGTTAATCGGGGTCTTACACTGTGAACGCTCTGCCTGCAGACTAATCCAGTGCCTGAAACCCACCCAGGGTGAACCCTTGGCCAGGGTGCGCTCCACCGAGCCCCGCAGCTCTCGCCCTGAAGCCGGGGAGTCGGTTGTCACCCCGCCTCCCCGCCCCACCCCTCCGGGTGTCGCGGCGCCAACTAATCTTTTCCTTTTTCTCTCTTGCAAGATCCATCCAGAAAGCGAGCTGGCGGCTCGCTCCGGACTCTGAACGCAGAGCAGCGCGAGCGCCCGGGTCCGACCGTCTCCAACCCGCCCTGGAGCTCCGCGCTCCCTCCAGCTTACCCGAGGACACCGCCGCTCTTGGAGGCACTTGGAGCTAAACCCGAGACAGGTAAGGGCGACCAAGTGTCTCAGCTCTTATCTTGCCCTTGCCAGCTAGCTACCCTGGCACTGCTAGGGGAAGGGGGTCCCTCTCTGTCCCCCCAAACCTGGGACGGGGACGCTGAAGGGAAGGGCAAAGATGGGGTCGCCACAGGTGCAGATTTGCCCAAGCCCAAGGAAACTTTGGCACCGGTGGCGTGGAGGGCTGCAGAAGGCGAATGCGGGTCTGCAAAAGGGCAAAGGGAGGCGCCGCACGCAAGGCGGGGGCTCAGGCCCGCGGGGTCACCGAGTCCGGTGGAATGTGGCGAAGGCGGACGCCAATCAAGCCTTTCCAAAGAGGCATCTCTCCGCCAGCTAGCCCGCGACCCCTCTGTCCCCCAAAGCCCCACTCTATGCACGCGCAACTGAACTCCTTCTCTGACCGTCATGGAAAGGACTAAGAAGGCTCAGACCCTCTGGTGCCCATCTCGCTCTTGCCTGCCCTCTGGACACTGACTCGGGCTTTTTAGGGAGTGGAGGCCCGGCGGTGGCAGTCAAACACTCCAAAACCCTCCAACCTTTTTTTCTGCTCCGTCAGTCCACTTGGACCTCCGCGTAGGGTGACTGGAAAGAGAGGTTAGACGCTGCGGTCTGGGATGGATCAGGGCCAAGGGGCTTGGAGGGTTAGGAGAAGGGGTGGTAGTGGGGAAGTACCAGGACGCAGGACAAGATGGGCTTCTCCTGGGCTCCTGGATGAGGGGCTTAGGGAGAACCCCGGATTGTAGCTGGACTCTGTAGAATACTCCAGTGGGGGCTCGGGTTGGCAGAGAAAAAGCCGCCGCACCCCGAAAGTCTCTCTTCCTTGCAGACCTGGTTGGGTGGGCGCTGCGGTTGGCTGGTTCACTTGTGGCTCGGAGTGAGTCCGGGAGATCGTGCGGAGCTTCTACCTGTGCGCTCTACCCAGATCTCAGGTAGCAAGAGGGGAGTTCCCGAGAGGTGTAGAGGCCTCCGAATCAGCCGCTTGGAAAGTGACCCACCCTGACCATCTCAACCCCCTTTCAGAGTCAGAACCTCTTACTCTTCCATCTTGTCTGTCTCAAGAAAGGCGCATCCTTAGTAGACCAGCTCTTGGAGACCCCCATCTCCTGCCTTTACGCAAAGAAGTGAAATCGGGGAGCTGGGATACGGAGGTACATTCCAAGGCTCAATCAGGTCTTCCTCCGTGTCCTAAGCAAATCTGTTACCAAGGCCACCCCAATATGTGGCACCCCACCCCCATCACTGGCAAGCCCCTCGTCCCCCACGACAGAGGGGCTGCCAGGGTTCCGGAAACCCCCACACTGACTTTCTACTTCCCTTTCATAGCCTGGTTTCTTCTTTAGGTTTTATTTTTGCTCTTTTTCTCAGCACTGGGTGTCTCCGTGGCAGCCAGCCCAGTGGTGTGTTGGTCGCCTACTACATGCAGACAACGAAGCGAAGCAAAATACACACACTTCCAACTCCGCGGAACCCCCGCGATGCCCCAGTATGCATTCCCCAGCACTATCTTGGGCACCTGCAGTGGCTGGGCTGCTCCTGGTCTCCACAGGTCGCTCAGGTTGGGAAGGACAAGAGGAGCTTAGAACCAGCCAGACTCCCTAAGGGAACCAGAGGCAAGGGCTAATTGCAAGGTCTGTGGGTAAACTGAAATTGGAAATGGGAGGTGGGGTCTCTGGAGAAAAGGAGAAAAGACCGAGGTTGGCAGAATCAGGAGGAATAAGTATGAAGGGACCAGAGGCTTCATCGTTGTCCCTGTGGAATCTCAGGTCAGAATTTACAATAGATATGGGTTGGGTGAAGGTTTAGCTTTCTTTTACCTTTTCCTAGGCCCCTTAGTTCAGTCTAGCCAATTCAATCTTGTTGATAAAGAAATGAGATTAAGGCTGAAAGTAAGGCTGCTTGAAACCCCAAAGTACTCAACTCAGTATCTTACAGAAAAAAAAAAAAAACACTTTGCAGTTTGTTGACAATCTTCATATATATATATATGAATATATATATCTTATTATATATATATAATTACATATATGTTCACTCTCTACTCTCTACACATGGAGCATATACATATTGGAAAGCACAGGTACATCAATTGGCATCTATCTAATTGGAAGTGTGTGTCTAGGCTGAGATTCAATTTCACTGATAAGCACATTAGCGTGAGGTTATACTGTAGAAATTACAATTGGGTGTGACTGTATTTGGTTGTGACCTTATTTCAAGGACATAATAAGGGCCGATATAATCATGGATGAATACTAGTTGATTTGGCCAAAGACAACTTCACAATAGAAACTGGACAAGGCTATAGAAAGTGGAATTTTGCCACTCTTGTCAAATGGATGGAAGCACTCTGTCCCAACAGTGTCACAGCACTGTGGTATATGGCAGCTAAATTGTCAAGAAGCAGTAATAACAGATGACATTTTTACTGTTATGACTATTAATTGGTATGTGTTCCAGCTGTGGTACATTAGATGAGAACCTTCTAGTCACTGTTTTCACCGGGTTAAAAACTATTAACCCAAGTTAAACTGAACAAAGATACTGAGTATGAAAATTCCATCTAAGTCTGGCTACTGTCTCAAAATTCAGTGAAGGAGGTAGGGTAGAAGTGAGAGGAAATTTGGGATCTCCCAAATTTGGGAAGGTTTTGTGACATGCTTTGTCAACCTAGAAAATAAAGGGGAGTAGCTATGTGAAAGGGCATCTAGAGGTATCTCAAAGGGCATTGGAGTGAGAAAATAAATGAATTTGAATATTTCTAGAAGAGTCAGGTTCTAAAACATCAAGAACATCTATGCACCCACTTAAGAGACAAATAGAGAAGGTACTGACTATCATAGATGTGCAAAAGTCCCTTGCTTGGTATTCCACAATTTGGGGTGTACAGGCTTTGTTACTTCTACATTAAATTTATTATATTTTTACAACATAATTGTTTAAAATTAATTATAGTTACCCTTCAACATCCAACATCACACCCACCTCCAATCTACCATCTCCCATGTCCAAATGAAAATAACCCTACTAACCCCCTAATATTTTCTTTTCTTTTCAAAAGTTACCCAATTCCTAATATCATGATGACTTGACTTCCTTGCACCCCTTCATTTGCCTCTTGACTATAGGACTCCTTTTCACCATGGTCATAGGATCATAGAAGGGACAGAAGCTTCTGAAATTTGAAGAAAACTCAGTTAGCTATCTGGAAAGACAGGGAAGTTGCAAAGGAAGGCAGGGACATTCCTAGTAGAGGAGTATGTTGGTTTATTCAGAGACAAATGTCTTTCTGACCCACAGCAAGAAACAAGATTACAGCAAATGCTAAAGTAGCCTAGGGATTTATAAAATAAATAATGACATTTAGAGGATTAGGAAATGGAAAGGTGTGTGTAGTGTGTGTAGTGTGTGTGTGTATGTGGGTGTGTGTGGTGTGTGTTTCTGTGTGTTTATAGCAGGAGATGAGAGTAAAAATCTGTTGCTATGCCATTATCAGACAGCACTGAGCTGGATTCCACCTCCATCTTCAATGTCAAACTTCAGAGTAAGCCCCTGAGAAGAATGTCCATGAGTAATTTTCTTAACATAAACACTCAAAGCCCGTACTTCACCTCCTCTTCATCTTTCTTCACTTGACTCGATAGCATCAAGAGGCTGAAGGAAACATTAAACTACGCAGTTCCCTGAAAAGATTTATTTTCTTCATGCAAACACACATCTGAGTGTGCTTGGCATCCAATAATGTGGCATCTGTGTATTTTCTTTAGTGCATTCCCCCTATTGTGAACATTGTCCAGTATTCTTCTGAAGACTATAAACCATTATTTGTCCCCACTTGATCCATGTTTGGTTCATTGAGTGGGGGTTGAGAATGCTTTTATTAAAAAATGTCATCATTAGGCTATAGATGCTGTTTTTCACAGCTCAGCTGGCTAAAATGTAGCGTTGTTGGACATTGAAGTCAAGGAGGGGGGCCAAGAAACAAGTTGCTTTCCCTTAGAAATGCATGCCTCCAGAGTGAGTTCTTAAACCTCGGTACTGACTCAGCATATTACAGATATGGAATCATTTGTTCTGTCTCTGCTTTACCCTCAATATTTAAGATAGTGTCTGGCACATGCTTGATGGTATTAAATATTTGCTGAGAGAGTGAATAGATGAATCAGTCTTCCCATTTTATCCTTGCTACGATTCTATGAAGTTGATGCCATTTTTCCATTTTACAAATCAGGAAAAGAGCAGTCATGGCACTCAGACCATGAGCCAAGCACACACCACTTGTAAACCCCAGCCCCTGCATTTAGACATATGTCTGTTGGACTCCAGTCTCTGGCTCAAACTGTGCAGACTGGAGCTTTGGATGTAGTGATAGAAATTCTTTTCCTTGTATCTGTGAAGGTTCAGACGGTAGTGTGCAAAGTTTAATGATGTTCTCCCTTCTATTTCATCAAAGCTGCCCATTCTTTTGGATTTCCTCAACTATTAGCAATGAAGCTTTGATGCCAACTAGACTCTTGGTTGGCACAACATGCTTGTTCTGATTAAGCAGTGATTGCTATTGGCAGAGGAAAACAAGGACACCCAAATGATACCTGGTATTTTGGCAGAGAATTTTAACACCTCGTTTATACTGAGATTTTCTTCTTCTAATGCAAAAGGATAAAAAAGAATTTTAGTGTCTTCCAATTTAACTCCAGCGTTGAAGTGGATTGAAGGACATTTTATAGTGGGAGGCACTAAGCTCGCTTAGAACTAAGCAAGGATATAGGTACCCAAACTTCCTGTGTAAGTATCTCTTCATTAAGTTATGCCAACTGAGTTCCTCCTTCATTAAGGATCGCTGCTGCTGCAGGTCCTGAATTTCAATGGCAGATTTTAATTTGAGTTAGAATTTCTTAACTGTGTTTTCTTTGAAGGGCATATTGTGACTTTGTGAATGTTGTTAGTTAAGGGTGAGGTAGGTCCATATAACTTTGCCTGTTTTCACATCAAACATGCCCTTCCATTAACTTATTATACTTCCCTATCCTGCCTCACTTCATCCCACTCCAGCACATCCCACATTCCCCTCCTAGCTTTTTCTTTCATACTATGACCTAAATACAATAATCTTGACTGGTGCAGTTACTATGGTAATTTTTCATGGTAGAGACGAGTGCACACTAAAAGAAATCAATGTCTCTCATTAGCTATGGAATGCCTTGTATTTCCCCCTCTGTTAGATCCAACCTTTCACGGAACGATGCCCTCTCGTGTTCAATATAGGGAAAAGCATTACTTTGGAGAGGGAAAAATTAACAAATTTATTGAAATACAATTGCATTTGAAAAGGATAAAATGTAAGAAAGATTCTTTGTGTATTTTCATCAGACAAATGACTAGGACACTATTTTACCAGTACATATATTTTTCTGTTTGCTCTTTAGAATGTTAATATTTAGGGAATGGGCATGTGATTATCCTTATATGTTTAATAATGGCAGTATATATAATACTGCCATTATTATATATATTATATATATACTGCCATTATATATATATATATAAAGAAAAGACAAAGAAAGTCCATTGAGATATCTAGCTCCAAAAGAATGTAATTGAATATTTCTATTTAAAAAAACAAATCTTATCTTTACTATGATACCCTTTCTTTTGCTACATAATATATGCATACATACACTTATGAACATATATATAAATTTATAGAATAAACACAATTGTTTCTTTTTATGTTCTAGTTTATATTACCACGTGAGTACTAGTATCAACTTGCACATTATTAGTAATCTTAAAGTACCCAACAAATTAGAAGTGAGTTGATGTGCTATAAACATACTTTCTTCAGCACTCCAGATTCACCATCTAATGTTAGCATATAATGGTGTCACAAGTTAGAGCTATCTTTGAGACATGTCTGGAATTCTTCCCCACTTCTCCAGCCACACTTATTTTTCAGACCTTTAGCTTCTCTCACATGAACTGGCATCGGTGCCTTATGTTTCTAACTGGTCTCCCACTTCTTCTCTTTCCCTAGTACAATCTATGTCTCATACTGCCAGAGTGACCTTTACAAAATGCAAATATGAACATGTCATTCTCTTGTTAAGAATCCTCCACTGTCTCTCATCTGCCTAGGATAAACTCTAAGCTCAAACCTATGTAAGCTTATAATTTATCAAAAACTTCTTGCCAAGTCAAATAGCTATCACCTTGCATTTTTTTCGCTCTTCATAATGGGATATAAGAAAACTCATGTAATCATTGGCATAAATAAATACTAAACAAATATTGGTCACTATCCTTCTTTTGTCTTTGTTCTCCTTTTCCTTTTATTTCTCATATTACCAATTACTTAATTTATTGTTAATATAATGCTAATAAACATTAGAAAAATACTAACACTCCCTGCATGAATGGTTACAGGAGAAAAATCTATAATGTGTTGGGCATTTGTCTGAAAATTTTGCATTGTCTATCTCATTTAATCTTCCACAGCCAGACACATTGCCTGTTCAAACATAACTGTTTATATTATTTTGATATTTATTATCATTAAAATAAAAATAATGTCATTTTTGCCACTTCATAAAGAAAAAGTTCTTTGTAAGATGAAACACTTTTGTTTTATTTTAACAAGCTCTATGTGGTTGCTGACTGTTTTTGTAGATTTTAAATTGAATTGTTTACAGAGCATTAAACTGTAAAAGTGCTGGGCTTATATTATTTTACTTGTTCTTGTACTAAAGTACCAACTGTAAATTGTTAGGGATGTTAATGAGGTCTGAGATGAGAGCAGAGGCTGACAGCAATATACATTTCAAATGTGTTACAAATATGGAGCTTTATTTTCCCCCAGTGTTTTGCATGTATAATATGTAATCCTATAAATATGCATAGTCCTTCATTCTTTAGACCTCCAAAGAAACTGTTAGTCTCTTTATCCTGGTTACATACCAGTTTTAAATTTAAAATTTTAGTTCATGGACATTGCACATCTGCAAAAATACCTCGAAGATATATGTTAAGATTAGTAAGAATATAGCAAGTAAGTGTGGTACCAGAGTAGTATTTTGAAGTTATCTGTAATTTCCAACCTCAGAGAAGCAAGACTAGTTTGTCTGAATTTGAATGTCTGTGTACCATCACACCTTGATCTCATACCAGACATAGAGCCACATTTTCATTCAAAAGTCACAATCAATTAGATGTAATGTTTCAATAAGCACATTTGAATTAGTAGAATCACTGTTGACCTAAAATGTATTTCAGTTTAGGTAATATGGTTGCAATAGTATGTAAAATGTATGGGGTTGAAGTAGAAAATTATGCAACTTACCACCAACAAATTGCCCATGACCAAAGTCCTATGTCATCTTTTGTTCTATATCTTCCACAAATTCTTCTCCAATAGTTGGTAAACAGTTTTGTTATACAAGAACAAAGGTTTGTAATTGTCCCAGATAGTTCATTCTCTCGTTTTTATATCTCTTTATACTATAGAAGAGTGAGGTCATTTGGTATTTGCTCTCCATCTAATTTATTTCACTTAATATCACTATTGCCTTATAAAATACTTTAAGAGATTTAATTATAATTTGAGTCCTTGAAATATTCTATTTTTTCTGCAAAAATTTGAGTGATCGGGTTTAGAGGTCAGATCTGGGTATTCATTATTTTGGGTGTTTTTTCAGGCCACTTCTGGTGGTATGCAGCGATAACTCCTGATTCTGTTTTCAGGGATCATTCTGTATTTTAAACTAATATTGCAGGTGATACTCATTTATGAAAGCATAGGACCATATTTTAAATAATCCCAGATTTAAAAATTGGAATTCAAAGGGCTTGAAGAGAGAGAAAAGAAAAGGGGGCACTGACACTGTTGCTATACTATTGCTTCTGTATGAGTTTTCTATCTCTGTAGGTCATAGACTTTTGGATTTCTAGTGTGAGTAAAGACATTTATCTTCTACTTCATTTCATATCCCTGCTTGTTTAGAGTGGGTCATAGTTCAACTGCATATATTTTATCTTTAAAGGCAATCAATCTAGTCATTTCATATAGAAGTACTCTGTCTATGCCTTATTTTATAATTCCTGTCTATAGTTTATCTCATTCTGTTTAATAACTTCTCTGTATCTTGATAAGTTCACAGTTTCATTATTCTCTCTGCTCTTTATTTATTCATTTGTAATAGTTTAAGAAGTGAAGGTTATTTATTACAGTTGGGAAATTATTTGTTCTTAGAAAGTTAAATTTTATGATATTGTTATACTAAATTACTATACTCTCTTAACACCAACTTCACAGTGCCCACAACTCTCTTCAACTCTTTTCCTGTCTCTTCCAATCTTGTCTTCTGGTCTTTTTCTCCTCTCCTGATCAAGTTGATTATTATCTGTATTCCAATGCCAAGGATTTCTCTCTTTTCAGTATGTCTATTACTTTATTTTTATGCCACAAACAACTCGAATAATCTAGTTTTTGTCCTTATCTATCTGAATTATTTTGTTTAACATGACAGTCCCAATCACATTGCCACAAACTACTTGATTTTATCTTTTATTCTTATAGCTGTGTTGAATCTATTTTATACTATACAACACTTTTTAGGAATGATAAATATTAACCCTCTTTAAAAATTTTTATCTTAGGCACTATTACTTATAATATTTCTAATAGCAGGATTTTGTGCATAAAACACCCTAACACCATGTCCTTTATCAGAGTATCCGCTTCCCTCCACAATTGTTCCAGTATTCATGGTCCACATCCTGCCCTTTTCCTCAGCCTCTCTACAATTTTGTTTCTTACTAATGACCAGTTTTTGGTTTCTCTTGCCTTATAGTAGTTGCTGTTTTCTTTTCTTTTCTTTTTTTTTGGGGGGGGGGTCACACCCGGCAGTGCTTAGGGGTTACTCCTGGCTCCATGCTCAGAAATTGCTCCTGGCAGGCACAGGGGACCAGATGGGACACTGGGATTCGAACCGATGACTTTTTGCATCAAAGACAAATGCCTTACCTCCATGCTATCTCCCGGGCCATTGTTTTTTTCTCATTATGGTTCTTTATATACCATATATGAGGGAAATAATTCCACGCTTGTCCCTCATGTTACTAACTTCACTCAGTACGATACAATACAGATCCATACAAGGAGCAGCAAACTTTATGATTTTTTTCTCATAGCCAAGTAGTATTTCACTGCACATACTGATTCAGAGGTTCTTCATCTATTCAAGGACATTTGGCTATTTAGAAGCCAAGAGAAATGAACTGAAAGGAACGGAAATGAACATAATAGTTTAAATGTCTTTTCTGACTAGAGTTTTGGGTCTTTGGGATAAATGCCAAGAAGTAGAATTGATATGATGTATTAAATTCCTGGGTTATTGAGAAGAGTCTATATTGTTTTCTAAAAAGACTAGAAGATGGAGCAGTTTACTCAGTCACATTTGTTGGAGAGGATTTGTTTAATACATTTTTGCTCACCTTCTAAGATAACTATCCATATACCTGTAGATCTAAGTGTGAACCTTCTATAATTCTATACCATTGGCCTGAAAAATCTCTCTTATTATTTTAATAACAAACTGATTTGATAGCTTCAGCTTTATAGCATAATTCAAAATTGGGAAAGGCATTTCCTATTCTCTTTTCCTTAGGATTGCTTTGGTTATTCTATATCACTATTCTCAATTATGTTCATATATATAGTTTCCATATCCTGGCATTGTACTAAATACTGCAATGATGTGGTGGTGCACATATACTTTCAAATTATGATTTTATCTTTTCATGCCATATATGTCTTCACTATCCCAAAGTTAGTTTATTCTTTCTCCTCTCCTATTTTGTCTAGACTTTCATTAACAAGAAAACTAAGAAAACCAGGCAAATTTCTTTAACTTTTCCTCTTTCTCCCAGTCTTAGCAGAGGATTTAATGAGAGTGAAAGATATTTATTGTGTTAATGCTTATCTCCTTCACTGTTACAGTTGCTAATTCTTGGTATACTTGTGACTCCCTAATAACAGACTGATGTAATGATATCTTTTAGGAATTGGAAAGCTATAATAATCTTTCCAAATGTTATTATTTACTGTTGGTCTTGAAATGAGTCTTCTACTTGAATAAAGCAAAGACCCATTCCTTATCTCATCTATCATGGCAAGCCAAGCCATCTTGTTTATTTAACTAACCAAAAACCTGTTTACAAAAACTATGGCAGAAAGTTGTAGATTCATTTAAAGTCTGATTTTGCTCACACTTTACAAAATGTAAGTGTGAACCATCTGACTGGTAAAGAACGTTAAGTTTACACAAATGTTTAAAAATATTGCAAACAATACAGATTTTTAATATTTCATGCCTTTTTAGATTCTGCTATGGAGAAAAGAGGCCTATATTATACATAGCATGGGAAGAGATAATTATAGGAAAAAATCTATTTCATTGTATTATTTGAAGATCACCAGAGAATTTAGTTTCATTTTAGTGAGAAGATAAAGAGAAGTCTTAGGGTCAATGTTCCTGGATCTTCCTGTTGTTTTCTTGCCTCTTCCTCAAAATTACATTTCTACTAGATTTTATCAGTGGAATAGGAAGTTATGTTTTAATGTGTTAGCCTAAATGTTCCAGATTTATCTTTTCTCTCTTTTGTCCATGAGTTGGGAATTCAGAAGTCAAGGAGACCTATAAACATTGCATAATTTACTTGTGTTGTCTCTGGCCAATGTGCCATTCAAGGTAGACAAGGAGGTCCAATTTTGCTTTTATGTTAAAGTGAGAATGACTGCATATTATCCATGTTAGGAAACATTTCAGAATTTTGGATGAAATACTCTTCTATTATAACAATAATGATAACAGAAAGTGATGACATGTCAAGTACTGTTTCCTAAGTATCACATTTTGGGCCTATTCCATTTATTTTTCATATATTATTTCTACATCTTGTGTCAACTTTATGCAATAGATTTTTGTTTTTGTTTTTTTATAAATCTAGAAACTGAAATTAACTATGCTTAAAAACCCCTTCTAGGTCTAAGGGTGATCTCATTGTTTTGAGCACCAGTAACATTTAATATTAAAAATCAGTTAATTTTTTCTTGTTATGTTAACTGCTAAATATGAGTTCTTTGACTCTGGAGAAATGTAAATTTCCAAATAGTCAAAGATCTTTTTCTCAAAGTTTGAGAAGGGACTTGTGTAAAGATAGAAGACAGTTTGAGATCATCTATAGAATCAGGCAACTGGATATTTAATAATTATTTGTGGCTCTCTGTTGTCTAACATGGTTCTATAGGCAGTCCATGTTTAGTGAATACATAGATGCTAAGAGGGTAGAGTCAGCATAATAGGCTGAGAGGGCAGACTTGCACCTTACCACATGCCAGAGGGGCCTTTTATAGCCCAAACGTAACTTCATAAAAAGTCTAGGAATACCACTCTACTTTTCTGTCATTGTGTGTTGGGGATGGTGAGGAAAGAGTGAATGGTGGAGAGTAAAAGGTGAGGTTAATAGTAAAAAAAATTGGAAGACGTCATGCTAGCAAAATAAGTCAAAGTGAGAACAAAAATGAATGACTTCATTCATTTGTAATATTTTAAGTCCCATAGAATGGGATAGTATCAATGACAAAATCTTATCACCATCTGGAAAAAATATTCAGATTATCAAACAGTAAATGCTGGTATTGGATGAAAGGATGATGCAGACAAGTAACATAGGGACACTGTTTTATATTGATTGACTGATGGTCTTGGGCACCTTGGAGTTGGTGAAAGTGCACAAACATTATACATTAGTCCCCAAAACTCTAACATTATTGTAGCCATGTGACCAAAACTACAATACAATTTAAAAGGGTACAGCAGCTTGTTATTCAAATAGGGTTTTCAAAATTTAGGGATTGAGTTTCTTCAATGTACTAAGAACTAATACCTAACTCGAATATATTTCATTACTATGTCATAAATAGTTTCCTTAAAATAATATCTCCTTTATTTCATTTGATGTCTAATTTTGATAAAACAAGGAAAATGAAAAAAGAAAAATTATGTTCAAAAAATAGAATAAAGAAACGAAGTTCACATTAGAAGAATCAGTCTTTAGTGAAATTTAGAATCTGTCTCTGCCAATAACCTCCTGGCTTGGTCTAATTTTAGGCTTCACTTTTTAAAATGCTCCTGCCTAGTCCTCTGGGAGCACTTTCTAGGGACAGATAGAGAATCTCAACAACTCTTGATACCGAAATTCTAAAGCATGTAACAAGATTTCATAAATATTTTAAAACAGTCATGTCAGGACACTTTTGTTGACAATAAAAGCACCATCTATTAGCAAAATGGCATTTGCTCTTACTCACTTACTTATTGGTCTATTTATTTCCTTCCTTCACAACACAATCGCTTCCGTTTCAGATTAACCTTTGATATAAAACTAAAGTTGGAAGAAGAAATTTTTTCTAAGCACGGTGAATTATTCTGCTCATGTTTACAAATCAACCCTCAACTTCAACTATTTGTTTGTATACCCAAGTGTCCTGAGAATCATTAATGTCTATTGGTAAATGATAATGCCAGCTAATTTTTATAATTAATTAAAATTTCACACTCTTGCTTTACAATATCAGTCAATATTTTTACATACTGACACTTTTAATCAAGGATTATCTTTCACAAGAGAGCTACAACAAGGCCCTAATTAATTAAAGTGATAATTACTTCTCTCCCTTGCAGTTGGTTACATAACACATACTTCAGGAAATTCACATCCTTAGAACATCTCCATTTATAAGGCTCTTCCTTGGATTATATCTCTGTAAGAATATACTAAACTTTCAAATACTTTATTTTTGAGCCGTGATATAGAAAGGAGGTCATCTTTTATTTTCTATCAAGTTTTCATATTCAAACAAAATAAAGTGGTACGTTTCTGTCATTGACGTGTTCATATTAGATCCCAGAGGTCATTTTCATAGAAGAAAGAGAGGTTGTCAAATGTTTTCTCTTTCATGTTATTTTAGCTTCTTTGTCACCATGAAAGTACTCAGGGTCAATTCCTTTTAGATCCTTTTATCGTTTCTTAATTCTCAGCAATTTAAGTACTCCAGTTTCTTTCTAGCTTTTCTAATGCATTAATTTTCCATAGATTCCCTCTTTTGATTAGTCTCTTGTTTAAGTAGACATTGACTTTATAATTCTGGGTTGTTCCATTTGGTTTATTTCATTAGCTTTTAGAGATCTTTCAGGCTCACATAAAAAATTAGCTTAAAGTACGGAGTATTACAATATATTCCTATGATCATACACTAACAGGGTCCTTCTTTGTCAGTGTCCTGCATTGAGTATATTTATAATCTTTGATTTATATAAATTTTTGATTTACCTGCATTGATGTAATATAATCATCAGAATGTCATCCATCACATTAGGGTTTGCTCTTGAATGTGAATGGTCTGCTGAATTTGGCAACATACAATAATGAATGACAAATAACATTAAGAATTTAATTGCTCTAAAATTCTTCTGGACTAACCCTATCTATTTATTTATTTTTCTAAACCCTGGGAACTGTTGTTTTTACTGTTCCATACTTTAGCTTTTTCCAGAATGTTATAAAGTTGGAATTATATAGTATGTAGTCTTTTCAGATAGACTTCTTTTTCTTATAGGAATATACACTTAAGTTCCCCATGTCTTTTAATAATTTGAGAAAACATTCTTAATAATGTTCCGTTACATTAAATTTTCTTTGGTATTTGCACTAAATCAGTAATTATTTTCTCTTATTCTAGTAATTGTTTTCTATTGTTTCTTGGAGAAATTTTTCTTTTTGTTAGATTTTCTTTCCAATTTTTACCTTGCATATTATTCTATTACCATACTGGATTATTCTCTGATTTTATATTTCCATGATATTAAATTCTATAACTTTTTTGGGTATGCCTCACCTAGTGGCACTCAGGGATTTCTCCTGGATCTGCTCTCAGAAATCTCTCCTGGTGGACTTGGAGAGCAAACCCAGTCAGAAGACTAAACCCGGCTGTGCTATTCTTTGCAATATTGCTCCGGTCCCAAATTCTATAACTTTTCAATTATAGCCATGAAATTTGATATATGATTGCTGTATTTCTGAATCTTTTTTCATCTTCTCCCCACTCAGCTCTTTATTAGCACTTATAAAAATCCTTATGTGGAGCTGTATAGTTTTAAATGATTATTATAATTTTCTCATTATTGTATTTTTCTGAAGGTTTATTTGATTTTACTTTTGTCATTCAGGCAACAAAAATCTTCCACTTCTTGGTTGGAAAGACAAAATTGTTTATACAGTATTGCTAGCTCTTTTTCCCCCCTTAGGCCTATAAACACAAGATGATAAGAGAAGGTTTATCTCAAAAGCCTTTTCTATTTTTCTTTCTCAGCTGATCTTCCAACCCTCAGAAATAACTGTAATGGAGTAAGAGTTTGAAACTTACTTGATACTTCTGATGGCCTTTATATAAGTTTACAGTTATATTTCTTAATTTAGTCTCCATTGCAGGCAAAGTATTTTTTATTTCTTTTAGAAAAGTAAATGAAATGCTAAGAAGTTGTTTACTACATTCCTGGTTGTGATCTTTATTCTCTCTTTTAGTACAATTGATGTTGTTTGACATATTGATTTAGTAGCTGTTTAGAGACAGCTTTTACACTATGCAACTAAAAAGGAACTCACCTTTAAATCATTTGTCATTTTGACTTGGACTCAGTCTTCAACTTAGACACTTGTAATATTTTAGTCCTTTAATATATAGTTTCCTTTTATGTTTTCCGTCTGCACTGGAAAAGAATACTTCATTCAAAGATTGTATATTGGGAAATATTTTTATTCCTCAGCACTGAATTTTGTTTTTGGATATAGTCTTGTCATGGAGGCAACCTCAATAAATATTTAAGGGTTATAGGTATATAGCTAGTCTACTGAAAGTCAGAATTTTCCTACTAACCTAATCTTCTGTTTTTCTTATAATTTCCTCATCTGAAATAGCATAAAGAAAACAAAATTCTTCAAACCTTTCTTTACAGAAGGTAATTACCTTCTTTTCACAATAGATCCTTCCTTTACATAAAATTTAACTCATTTGAAACTAATTTTTTCATCTAAGTTTGAGAAAAAATTAATGGATTATAGTTACAGGTAAACATAGTATTGATTTATTTTACCTGAATAGAATTAATGTCCCAATATTTAGTAATGGTTGGTTCTTACCTGGCTGTTTTGAAATCTAACATATATTAAAATATTTTGGCAGTACAAATCACTTACTAAACAAATTACATTTTCTTCAATGTTAAGATAGAAAGACAATGACCCTGATTCATTTTACTTTCTTCTCCATATATGATATAGGACCAACGATGAAGAAAAATTCACAATGTGAACCTGAGTATCATTCTCGGTAACTTATACACAAAGGTATTGCTTTTTTTCTTTATTTCTTTTTTTTTCTTTTTGGTTTTTGGGCCACACCCGGCTGTGCCCAGGGGTTACTCCTGGCTGTCTGCTCAGAAATAGCTCCTGGCAGGCACGGGGGACCATATGGGATTCGAACCAACCGCCTTTGGTCCTGGATTGGCTGCTTGCAAGGCAAACGCCGCAGTGCTATCTCTCCGGGCCCACACAATGGTATTTCTGTTATATCTAGAATTGAAATATTCTTTAATTTAAAAATTTCATTAATCCATTCAATGACTGCTCTATACTTGTTTGCTTATAGCACTGTTTATGTGCCTTTCACATGTACTACCTGCCTATCAACTCATATGAATATCAGTTGAGAAAGACAGTTGCTAGGCTTACATTCATTTCTACTTTACACTGGCTCATGACCTGTCAAGGCACTGAACTTCAATCTCTTTCCCTCACCTGACTCTTCTTTGTCTACTAAAGAATATGCTCTCTCATCAGACAATACAAAAGAGTGCCTAACCATATGCAAAACTGGGTTGGAGCGATTATACTGAAGGTGAGACATTTGCCTTGCACACAACCAACTTGGGTTGGATCCTTGGCATCCTATATAGTTCCAAGTGCTCTTGGAGTTATTGCTGAGTGCAAAGCCAGGAGCACCCCCTGAGTACTACTACGTTCGGCCCCAAAATAAACAAAAAATATGAGATTCTTATGACCCTTTAGAACAACATATGAAAAATAATTGTATGATAGGCCCCCGAGTTATTTTTGATTCTTATCTATGAAATCACTGCAGTAAAGGAAATTAAAGAATGGCACTTCAGCAGCAGTGATATTCTGTGAGTTTGCTTTTGCTTCTCCAGCTTCAGGAAGAACTAGTAACTAAGAAGTAGTCACTTACTCATTATTTAACTGATTACTCTTAATTTACAATAAAGGAAATCATGACCAAGAAATAGTAGTTGAGTGTCAGAAGGGATCTGAGGTGATAGAGTGGGGGTTGAAATTCAAACATCCTGACTCACAGCTCAGAGCCAATTCTATTACCACAGCATGATTACATCTATAAAATGTTCAACATGGTTATTTTCATTCAGCCTCTGACCATCATGTCACTATTTTGGATTACTGCCGAGATCACTGGCTCAATGAGCCTTTCCATCTCAGGAGTATTTATATTACTGCTTTCTAGAAGCTTTAGAAATATTATCTATTTCTATTTCTTAATTACATAGCAATAATTAAGGTTTTCATTAATACTTGAAGCATATAGTTAAATAATAAAAATAGTATACCTATAAAATATAAGGCATAAGCCTTTTAACTTTTTTAGTAATAAACAGTATTTTTTAAAATTACACCTATGAGTTTGTTCCCTGGAGATATATGACAATTTTTAAAAAGCAGAAAGGTCAGTAATGGATAGGACCTGTCATACAGCAAAATAAGAATCTGTTTATAATTTTTCTGTTTCGGGCATTTCATGAGAGTATCAGGAAACTCTGTTTGTTGTATCCACAGTCAAATTGGCGAAATTGTCCATGTGGTATCTTTAGAGTAAGGAAATAAATTGGAAAGCTGTATTTTGATGTCATTCTTCCTGGTTCTACAGATGTATTCTTTTTACAAATAGCAAATTACTTCATTCTAACATCCCGGTGACCATAAATGTCACTGGCTTTGCCATAAATGTTTTCAAAATGTGCCCATTTGGGGGCATCTTTCTGCTTTGTTTTATATCAGAGGAAAGTGGAAAGGAAAAGCAATTGGTGAGAAATTAGTATTGTCTGGAACACTGGGCATTTCATGGTCCAGAGAAGTAGTTTATAGTGAGGTGACAGAATGCTCTCTCAGACCACTGTCACTTACACTAGAACATGCTGTACTCTGGAGAATGTAGAGACAGCACTTGCAAAGTTATTTTAAGAATCCTTTGGAACTGTGAGAGGACAAGGAAGTATAGAAGAAATGCCAGAAATCTTGTTTGTAAATATTCACTTTATTCTCTTTGTGGTTACTGAGTGGCAAAACCAAAAGGATTTTAATTTGGTGGGGAAGCCAGGAAATAAAGTTGCCTATGAACAGCCACACTAGAAAAAAATTCCACACTCAGTGAAGACCTAAAATTAAAACAGGAAGGCTATTACAATCTTTCAAGAAAATTGATTTTAGTTTGTTTTGTCTTTCTTCAATATGAATGCCAAAAGCTCTTCAATGAACTTATGTCACTGATCAGTACCAATAAAACAAAAGAATGCAGATGGGACTTTGTTTTCATAGGAACTAATCTTCACCATTTTAAAATGTTTTATGCTACTTCAGAAAGACCTAAAGACAAAATATTTGGATGGGGGTACTCATCCATCTCTAGGAGAGTGTGCTTCCTCATTGGTGAAATAAAGAGTGAAACAAAATTGAACTCAGCCTTTTCCATCTTCTCTTTCTGTAGAAACTCCATGGATTACAGATTAAATGGAGAAGGGGAAGAGCATATAGGAAGTAAGCATGAAGTCAACCTTCATTCTATCCCCAGAATTGCATATGATTCCCCAAGTACCATCCTGAGCACAGAGACAGTAAGGGCTTCTCAGCACGACCAGGTGTGGCCCCAACCACTGTCAACCCCATCCCCTCACTCAAAACAAATAATAAGGCAAAAGCAAAGTAGGTAAAATGGGATAGTTTCTCATCTGGATGAGAAAAACTGGTGACTTTTCTACTTCACTCCTTTCCAGAAAGAGAGCTCAGATTTCAGGGATATCCTATACATGTACTATAATACTACCCACATTTTAAGTTTGAGAAAAAAAATCCATCACTCCTGCTGGTATCATTCCTTATTCTGCATTTTATTTTGCTTTATTTTTATTTAAATAATCATGATTTACAAAGTTATTAATAATGAATTTCAGACATAATATTTCAACACAATTTCACTGGCATTAACTCCCATCACCAGTATTGCCATAAACCATCATTCAACACACTCCTGACCTCCTACCCCATTTTCTACTTGGCATGCATATTCAAAAGTTCAGCTTAGATCTCGTGTTTTTAATATTTTGGGTCTGTATTTTGTATTTACAACTATCTATTCTCCCACATCACCAATATAATTGAAGCACTGATCACTGTTCCCAAAATGTTTCTTTCTCATATTCTGCATTTTAAATATAAATGTTTTGTCTTCCTGCAGATTCAGTCAATGACTCTACTGAATGCAGGTGCTTTATCACAATAGCTAATGCCACACTGAAAAAGTTGATAGCTCATTTATTCTTCAACATTTATTAATTTACAACAGATATTCAGTCAAATACTTTGTGTAACATCTGAGATAAAAATGTGTTTAATCATAACCCCCAATTTTACAGTCTTTCGTGGGAGATAAGTAGATAAATAATGCCATGCAATGTACAGGTGCTATATAAAGGTATGATGGCTTTTGCAATTCTGTAGGAATGAAAGTGATTAATCTACCAGAAGTTCGGATTCACTGAGAATTTAAACTTTGAATAAGATTATGCTGGGTTGATTCCCTGTAATTCTTATTATTTAGCTACCTGGGGTGCCAACAAAAACATGTCATAGACTATTTCACTTTAGCAACATAAATATTTTTTCCTTCTTCCTTTCTGAAAGTTTGAGATGAGCGCATGGTGTCAGTGTGTTGATTTTGTTAAGAGTCCTCCTTCTTGTTATACAGAGTGCCACCTTTCTGTTACTTCTTTATAGAGCGATGATGTGTGATATTGTGCATGTGCATATGTGGGAAATTCAGATATATTAGAAAGGTAAATAGAGACAGAGAAACTGAGACAGAAATTAAAAACAGAAATAAGGCGCCCATGAAAATACAGAGCCATCAGGGGCTGGAGAAATAGCACAGTGGTAGGGGGTTTGCCTTGCACACAGAGATCCAGGATGAAGGTGGCTCCAATCCCAGCATCCCATATGGCCTCCCATGCTTCCAGGAGCGATTTCTTTTATTTCTTTTTCTTTTTTTCATAAATAGTATCTTTATTGAAACATCGTGATTCCAAATATGATTGTAATTGGGTTTCAGTCATAAAAAGAACACCTAACTTCGCCAGTGCAACTTTCCCATCACCATGCCCCTAACTCCTTCCCCTCTTCCCTCTCCCACCCCCACCTATATTCAAGACTGGCTTTCTATATCCCTCACTCACTGACATTGTTAGGATAATTCTCAGCGTAGTTATTTCTCTAACTGCACTCACCCTCTTTGTGGTGAGCTTCATAACTTGAACCACTCCAGGAGCGATTTCTGCGTGAAGAGCCAGGAGTAATCCCTGAGCGTCACCCAAACAAACAGACAAACAAGACGAAACAAAACATTTTGTGTGTCTCTTTACCAGGCCTACATGATAAAGCAGTACACACAGTGCTGGTAAGAATCAGGTTGTGTACACATAGAATACCATAAAAAGTGTTCCTAACATGGTGGTTTTCAGATGCTATGTGTTCCCCTTAGAACATTTTATCATTTTAACAACCTTGTCTACAGCATGAACACTTATAAAGAGAATAATGCGATACTCAGACAATGTAAGTTCTATTAAATGTTCACATTTTCAACGCTATTTCTTGCCTTATCTTGTTCGAAGGCCTTAATTATTTAATTCTACCTCTTTTTATTATTTATTCATTTTTATTTACTTTTTACTTTTTTATTTTTAGATATATACATAGTTTGCCACTTTTTAAATTTTTTATTATAAATTTTTATTTTGAACATAGTGGCTTATATCTTTCACATTAGTATTTTATGTACATATTAAGATAGAATCAGGGGAATATCCACCACAAAATTTGTCCACCCCCCTTCCCCGTTCCCTTTCTGCAACCCATATCCCCTACCATCACCCCCCGGGCTGCTAGAGTGGGTGGTCCCCTCTTTGTTTAGCTTACTATCAATGATCACACATCTGTTTGGTTCTGGTGCCCTCCCTTATTTCTCCCTCTATTTGAGAGACTAAACTAGATAAATCAATTTATGTGGTTTTGTTTGAGGGAAAGAAAAGCAATAGAATGGGGTAAAGAATAAGAAAAAAAATTTAAAAAAATTAAAATATGCTGAAAATGAGACTATTGTGTGGTGCTTCTTTTTATTGCTGTAGGGCTCACTGGATATTTAATTTGAGATTTATTTTTGTATTGCTATGGTGTTTCAATTATCTTTTTCATGTCCTCTCTTAAACTGAGGTTGATAGCCACTAGAAAGACTCCGCCCATTTTCAGCATATTTAATTTTTAAAAATTTTTTCTTATTAATTCTACCTCTTACAATCCCTTCTTCCTCATCTGTCAATAATATATTCATTTTGTAGGTTTAGGGAAAGACTGACTAATATATATGTGTGTGAACATATATATGAGTTATATATAATGATATCTCTGTCTAGCTAATAATGTATTATTGTATATTGGACCTTAAGTTGCACTTTATAAAGGAAAGCTGTAATCCCCCTAAATAGCATCTTTGGATAGAAACATCTATTCTTGTCTCTTAAGGTGCTCTAAATCATAATGGCAAATTTGTGTTCTCTTCAGAATGATAGGTACTAGTACCAAAGCAGAATCCTTAGTTTCTGACTATCCTAGATCTCTCCTTATAAACAGATTGTTTCTATTCATGATCTTTCTGCCTCTGAGTCACAAGTTCTCACTACAGTAGAACATGGCAATTTTCTTTTGAGTGCTGACATCCTTTCAGGATTTAACCAAGGAAAACTACTTAACTTGAAATGTAGCCAATGGTCACAAAATATTCTGTTCAGAATATTCTTTCTCTTCCTTTTACTCCCTCCAAACATGTCCTTGGTATTATAGGTTATCTTAGTGTTTCAGGAAAAACTGCACTATGTTTTGTATTAAAGACTTGGCATTAGAGAATAGTGATGTGGAAGTACCTTTCAATCGCATGTGTTCACACTTTTCCTTGGATTTCATTACAATTTAGTTCTTCTCAATACATTTCAAAAGAAATTATGCAGCACTTCCCAAAGTTACATTTAAGTGCAAAGTAGACATTTCTTAATTTACCTCAAGATTAAAATACTTTATCTCAGTTTTGAACAAATTTCCCTGAAACCATGGCAATAGTATTAACTTATCACTCCAAATTAGAAGATAATACAGGAAAAGTCAGTGTACAGTTCATGCTGGACTTTGATGGAAAGCAACTAGAAACAGCTGGATAAGATAAGATATTCAAGGACAAGAGAATTCTTTATTTCTCAGTGAAAGAGTCTAGTAAATTAAACTCTCCTCTCTGTTTTATAAATTGGAAAATATTTGGGGTCCAAAACAAATCCCTAAGCCAATTTAACAAGAGAAGAAATAAGACTTATCAATAAAATTTACATAGAAAAAT